>JAZGTK010013182.1:0-14473 GCA_036877625.1 Ambastaia sidthimunki | reverse complement strand
GCCAGTGGTGCCAGAGGTGCCAGAGGCAAGGTCGGAGCCGAGCCGCCTCCCATGGAGCCAGTGGAGCCAGAGGCAAGGTCGGAGCCCAAGCTAAAGCATCTTGTTGCACTCCTCCCGTAATTTCCCGTAACTTACGTCATTTGCTTCTCGTGTAGACTTATTAAGTGGGTTATTTAAGCAGCGCTGATCAGTGCTGTGGGATTTTTTTGCGGTTCTTTTGTGTCTGGATGGTTTTCCGGTGTGGTCCCCGAGTTTCTCTCACGTCCAGTGTAAGTCTTTCTCTAGTGTGTTTTTCCGGGAATATTCCCTGTGGTTTTGTTCCCTGTTTAATAATGTTTATTTTGTTACTTTGTTTTTTGTACTAGTCTTTGAGTTTGTGAATTTGTCTTGTTTAAATAAATTTAAAAGTGCCTGGTCTAAGCATTTTGTTTCTGGGTTCCTTCCCTGGTGTGACGTCAGAGCGGTCGCTCGTCACGCCGGAGACCCGAGTTCGAGACCCGCTCTTGACAAAACCAACTAATGTTAGGTTACAATGAAGTTGTATACAATGTACAATGTGGTAGTATTTTGTGGTATGTTGATCAATTTAGTCTCAACTCTTATTGGTACCAATTATTTGTCTTATTGATGCCTTCTGTCTGTACAAGGTCAACAACTGTGGTGTAGGTCTATCAAGCTCAGAATAGAACTGGTTGTGTAAATTGATGTTTGTCATATGATGACAAAATGGCACAAACCATTTTGTGTGTGTGTGTGTGTACTGTTGTTTATTGTTTTTTATTTTACCTGCAATTCAGTCCAAAGTGCCAGCCATTTCTTTACGAAATTCCCTCACCAAAGGGTTTTATTTTTCATAGGAAAAAGTAGGCACAGTGGAAACAAAACATCAGGCCAGGTCTTCTGATGCTGACGTACAGGCACATGAGAAAGGATTTCTGTATTAGAACCTCCAAGAGTGCTGGCATCAGATTGTCAACAAATCAGGATTGTCTTACTGCAGTGGAAACTCAAAGTTCAGCCTTCTTTCACTTTCTCTCGGAGTATGCCGATTAGCTCATCCACTGATTTTGGTCACACTGGTAAAGTTACCGCAATATATGTACCGCAATGTATTTTTATATTTTTGGCTTTGCTGATAATTAGAAATTAGAGTTTATACCAGCTTTATTTTTTACCATCATGTTAAACGTTTGAAATCAACAGTTAAAAAACACAAGATGTAAATCCACTGTCAGTGTAGCAGTATAAATCGTTTGGTTGTTAACATCACTTTTCCTTCAACACTGTATGCAGGAAGCATACATGAAAGCTGTCATTGAGCTCTGATATTCAATGGACAGTCATATTCACTGGGGAAAGCATGTGATCTCAGATGTTAAATGTAGCATGACTTATGTTCTTGGCAAAGAAATGTAACATTGTTGTTAGTAAGTAGGATCTGGTCAATTTTGCTAAACTGGGGCAGTCCTCCCTTCTGTCCCACAGATACAATCATTCCAACATCATAATAAGTACCATCAATAATGATCTTTGATGTGCTTTATATCATGTTGCTGGCTGTTTTTTGTTCAATGTGTACTTTTGCAGTCTCAGGACTGTAACCAAAACAGAAGAGACGTCTAATGTCTGCTGACGTGGTTTAAAGAATGATGGTGCCTTGAGATAGTATGCCACCATGTGCTGGTGCCTAGTTGTTAGCATTTTTTAGCACATTCTTAAAGTTTTGTGTATCATGTACTACACGGATGAAAAAGCAGTGTTTGCCCTCAGATCTCATAGTCCACAAATGGACAAGAGGCCCAAAAAAAAACATATGAGATCTGGGTAGTGCACCACATGATGACAAAAATTATTCTCCTGGTAATATATGCCATCTTAATTGCTCATGCAGTGGCCTTTTGTGAGATCTTGGTTTCCTTCATTTTGTCAAGGATGTCAGTATGTATGAACATTTCCTGGATCATCTGGAGTATAGGGCTGTAACATATACTGCACTGACATTACCACAGTGTTTTTCTCAACAAAAAAAAATGGTGTTTTTTTGAAGATAGGTCCTCACCTTTGGCTGTGGCACTGACAAAAACATTTGCAGCATTAAACCAAATCATTTAGGATAGGATTTCAGTTTAATGGATGGCATAGAGGCATGGAGCATGGAGTTATTTTAGTGTTATTTTTATTGTTGTAATATTTTGAAGCAGCTATTTTTATATTTTCGTGTTAATTTTAGTTTAATTTATAGCAAATCTATTTTTTTCTTTTTCTTTACGTAGGTTCAAAGTACTATTTCAGTTTTAGGGGGCAGAGGGGGCAGTTGTGGCTGTAATGATGACATGGCACTGGGATCCATTTTGCAGCTTTATTAAACACAGGGTAAACAGGCAAGGTCAAATACCAGCAAACATATATCAGACTGCAAACCAGAATCGTTGACGAGGAACAGGCAGGGGTCGTGGGCAGGCGGCAGACAACAGGAGTAATCCGTAAAGCAGGCTAGAGTCGGGGCAGGCAGCAAACACAAGGGGTAATCCAAATATCCAGACACAGTATTAAAGGCAGGCAGCAAACAATCAGAAAACGGGCAATCCAAGGTAATAACAAGGCAGATCGAAGATATAAACGCTCAGAATTGCAACCTAAGTAAACAAGACTTCGCAAAGATGTAGTGTTCATGTGGTGATATATATACAGAGTCCTAATGAGACAGAATGATGAACAGGTGGCATGGCAGGGGCATGGTCAGCCCCAGGCAGTTGGTCCATGGGAAATGTAGTTTATTAATTAATACTCTGGCGACGGTTCCCTCTGACGGCCAGGAGGAGGCGGTGCGGAAACCTCAGACGTAACAGAGGACCGTAACCCTCCCAATCGACCAGGTACTGTAGTGTACCACCCCGATGCCGAGAATCCAAGAGTTCTCTGACTCTGTACGCCTCCTCACCGTCCACCATGAGAGGAGGGGTCTGCGTCCTGTCTCCTTCCTCCGACGGTCCTCCCGGTCCCTCAGTGGGTTTCAGCAATGACACATGAAAAGTGGGAGAAATGCGATAATTAGAGGGGAGCTCCAAACGGAATGAGACTGGGGTGATTTGGCGGATAATTTTAAAAGGACCAACATACCTGGGACTGAGTTTCTTAGAGAGTAGTCTAAGCCTTGGGTTCTTTGTGGAGAGCCAAACCCACTGGCCTGGCTCAAAACTTGGGTTGGGTCGTCCACGAGTGTTAGCTTGCTGAGTCTGACGTCGCACCGCATGGAGAAGGTGTTAATGGGCCAGGTCCCAAGTTTCCTCGCTCCGTCGCAGCCATTTATTCACTGAGGGTAATTTGGTGGGTTCCCCAGACCAGGAGAACAGGGGCGGCTGGAACCCTAGAACACACTTGAAAGGGGTTATACCTGTAGCAGGTTTGACCAGTAAATTTTCTGCATACTCGGCCCACATCAAATATCTATGCCAGTCATTTTGATGGCTGTGGCAGTAACTTGAGGAAACGGCCTATCTCCTGATTGAGCCGTTTCGTTTGCCCATTGGACTGGGGATGATACCCAGATGTTAGGCTAATGTTTACATTTAAACTGTTAAACATTGAAGTCCAGACACGTGAGGTAAAATTGAGGACCATGGTCAGAAACTATATCCTCTGGTAATCCATAAAAACAAAAAACATGGTTACATAGTAATTCGGCAGTTTCAAATGAAGTGGGTAGTTTAGTGAGAGGGATTAACCGGCAGGCTTTTGAGAATCTATCAATTATAGTAAGAATGGTTGTGTTACCTCCGGAGTTTGGAAGATCAGTGATAAAATCCAGAGCAATATGGGAAAAGGGACGTTGTGAAACAGGAAGGGGCTGCAGTAAACCAGATGGTAGTTGTTTTGGCTCTTGGAGATTTGATATATGGCACAGGCCTGGACGAACTTCAGTGAATCTTGTCTCATGGTGGGCCACCAGAACCGGTTCTGGAGTAGATTTAGTGTGGCCGATATTCCCGGATGACCAGAACTGGGGCTTTTGTGCACCTGCTTCATTATTCGTTCTCTTAAAGGGAGAGGAACAAACAGTAAATTGATAGGGAATTACCTCGGAGGGGGCTCACCGTCATTTAGGGCCTGAATCTCAGTGATGATATCCCACATAACTGGTGCCACAAGGATCTTGTTTGACAGAATGGTCTCTGGGTTGTTATTACTTTCTTCTCTCATCTTGTCGTGAAAGGGAGTCTGCCTTTCCATTCTTGGAACCTGGATGGTAAGTAACAGAGAAATTAAATCGTGTAAAAAAAACAAAGCCCACCTGGCCTGCCTAGGGTTGAGTCTCTTGGCTGAACGCAAGTATTCTAGGTTTTTGTGATCTGTCAAAACTGTAAATCGGTGTGTGGCTCCTTCTAGCCAGTGGCGCCATTCCTCCAAAGCGAGCTTAATAGCCAGCAGTTCTCGATTTCCCACATCATAATTTGGGCATGGGCAAGATATTAGGCTTGGCAGCCGCAACTGGTCGTTCTTGGGCAAGTAAAGTTGAGCCTCGTAACGATCTCACTAAATCCTCAGTGAGCGAAGATAGTTGCATGAGCTGAGCTTGGTGAGCTGATATCTGTGCTGCTTGGACTGAAAGCTCAAAAGACAGGTGGACTCCAAGGCCGCTGGATCTTGTGGTGGCAAAGTCTTCTGTAGTGATGACATGGCACTGCGATCCATTTTGCAGCTTTATTAAACACAGGGTAAACAGGCAAGGTCAAATACCAGCAAACAGATATATCAGAGGGCAAATCAGAAACGTAGACGTGGAACAGGCAGGGGTGGTGGGCAGGCGGCAGACAACAGAAGTAATCCGTAAAGCAGGCTAGAGTCGGGGCAGGCAGCAAACACATAGGGTAATCCAAATATCCAGACACAGTATCAAAGGCAGGCAGCAAACAATCAGAAAACAGGGGCAGTCCAAGGTAATAACAAGAAGGCAGATCAAAGATATAAACGCTCAGAATTGCAACCTAAGTAAACAAGACTTCGCAATGATGTAGTGTTCATGTATATATATACAGAGTCCTAATGAGACATAATGATGAACAGGTGGCATGGCAGGGCCGTGGTCAGCCCCAGGCAGTTGGTCCATGGGAAATGTAGTTTATTAATTAATACTCTGGCGACGGTTCCCACTGACAGCCAGGAGGAGGCGGTGCAGAAACCTCAGACATAACAGTGGCCTACTGGTTAGTGAGTTGGGCTTGTAAGAAGGTTGCTGGTTCGATTTTCTGACAATTCCAGAATCTGAATCTTCCTACTAGGAAATTTATTGGTCACAAATTTGGCAGATATTATCCCAAGACATTGAAGATGCTAAATTGCGAAGGAATTTTTGATATCTTGAATGGCGTTAAACACGTGACAACCATGAACCATGTGTCTGTGCTGTCTGTGTGGAAAAAGGGGATGCTGTGTGCGTGTTTCTCTGTTACACCCTCAATCACTCACCGTCTCTGTGTAGTGTGAAATCTGTGCATTTCAAATGGCATTCAGAGATGGGATATATAGAGGGATATACAAGGGATATATAAGAGCTTCTTGCAAAGACACATCACACTAAATGCATTTAAATAACAATAGCATCTCAAGAAAACAGCAGTTTGCAGGGACCAGTCTGCAAAAGGCCCGTCTTTCCTGTGTGTGTGTGTGTGTGTGTGTGTGTTTGTGTTTCAAGACGACTGAGTTCAAAGAAAAGACAATAATAAAACCAGACACACACTTATTGTTATGTTAGGTGGAATAATTTTGTGTTGTAAAGACACATCGGGGTGTTGGTCAGATCAACACTTACACAATCTAGAAAAGAACAATGATGATGATGTAATGATGTTGGTGATGAAGATGATGATAGTGGTGGTGATTATAATGATGCTGTTGATTGTGATGATGCTGGTGACCATGATGGAGAGGAAGATGGAGACCATTTGCTCTGTGGACATACAGCAGTAAATAGACTACAAGCAGAGATACAAGTAGTGTGTGGGGTATGTGAGGGTTGTAATTGTTGCAAGTGTGCCTGCTTTACTGCTGAATTCTGAGCAGAAATTAGACAATGGTAACAAACAGATTTGTTTTGTATGGTGGTCTGTGGTAAAGCTTTAATTAATACATATTGTTGCAGCATTAGTTAGAATAACTAGACCTGCACAATAATGAATATTTGTGCCAGGGAACACGCATATTGATAAAATGTACCCTACCGGTCAAAAGTTTAGGATCGCTTGAAAAAGGTGGCTTATGATGTTAAAAATCTTTATCTGAAATGTTTGAAATGGTGGCAACATAATTTTTTTCAATAAAAAAACTAAATTTCTACTTAATAATGAATAAAAAAAAGCAGCCAAGATAAGTTCAGCATACATAGAAATACCTTCAGTACTGTTTAAAAAGCTTCCCAGGTTGAGACCTCAAGGATCTGGATGATAAAATGCCATGTGTATGATTTAGCAAATTCTAAGCACAGGATGACAACACTGACAATGCTAAAATATAACATAGGTTATTTATTTTAGATGCTTTTAGTCACAACATAATTCCTACTAAACATAATTATGTTTAGTAGTATAATTAATAATTATGTTTATAATTAAACAATTATAAACATATAATTATGTTTAGTCAAAACATAATAACATAATATCGGTGTTATTACATGGTTTTGATGGGTTTTTTAAGTGCATACCTTAAATGCACTGAAAGTCACTTTGGATTAATGCATAAATGTAAATTTATGTTTTTGAAATGTGAACAGTTATCACTGTCAAAGATCAACAAGAGATGCTAGCAACACTAGTATTAGTATTAGTATAGATGGTTTATCCACTTTAAATTTTGTTAAGCTTATTTGCAGTTATGCAATAATTGAAAATTAAACTGTTGCTGCAGTTAATACAGTTGTGGGACGAGAAAATGGGTGAAACTACACAAATTACATGACTTTTACATCAGCATGTTGAACATGCTCAGATTTGAGCAGCAATTTAGCATAATTAGCATATTAACTCTGGAAATGTTACCCTACAACTTATACACAGTAAATATGTATATCTTACACTAAACAAACCATCTTCTGTTGTATCTAAGACTTTTATATGTGAATGTTTGGCTTCATGTAAAAGTTAAGTTCATGCTGTCGTGACAGGTTGTTGTCCAGATGAACACTTTTTCAGTAAAGGTGTAAAGGTTGTGTGTTCTGGACAAGGAGAAAAAAAAGGGATTTTCAAGGTCTTTACAGAGAATTGCCACTACATGCTGCTGTGGGAACAGCACAAACTTTCTCTCACACACACACAGTAATGACTGCTCAGGGGTCGATAGATCCATTTGCAGCGTTTATTGAACAATCAGTATCAACAGGCACAGGTCAAAACACACAGCAAACAGGGGCAACGTAGAAAATCCAAAACGTAAACAATACCAGGCAAAGGGTCAGGGCAGGCAGCAATCAAGGGTAATCCAGAAACAGAGCAAAGTCCAAGAGGCAGGCAGCAAACAATCAGTGGCAGTCCAAGTTATAATCCAGGCAGAGTACACACAAGGGAAAAACGCTCAGAATTGTTAACACGGGGCAAAACAAGACTTCGCAACAAGTTCATGTCTGGGGTGAGTTTATATGGAGAGCGAGTGATTACACCTGGCCGGAGCATGTCCCAGGTACGGGGCATATCGAAATGTAGTTCAATATTCCGGAGAGGGTTCATGCTGGTGGCAGGTAGAGGGAGCCACAGAAACCGGATTCGTTACAGACCGGATTTGTGTTCAGGAGGGAACTGACCCTGTAAGCCTCCTCGCTGTCCACAATGATGGGGGGAGGCCCCTGACCGCTGGTCTCATCTAGGTTCTCCACTCCACGGGGACCACCAGCGGGCTTCAACAAAGACACATGAAAGGTGGGTGAGAAACGGTAATGCTGTGGTAAACTTAAACTAAATGATACAGGGGTAATCTGCTTGATTATTTTGAAGGGACCTACGTACCTTGGACTTAATTTCTTGCTGGGGAGTCACAGACAGAGATCTCTTGTAGATAGCCAGACCCACTGTCCTGGAGCGTAGGGGGGATTCTGGATGCGCCTCCGGTTGGCCTGTTCAGTGGTCCGATGAACAGCTCTTTGTAAGTGCACATGAGCGGCGTTCCAGGTATCCTCACTTCTTTGCATCCATGCATTAATGCCAGGAAGTTCAGAGGGCTCACCGGACCAGGGGAAGAGGGGAGGTTGGAAACCCAGGATGCACTGGAAGGGTGTGATATTGGTGGAGGGTTTTCGGATAGAATTCTGGGCGTATTCGGCCCACATGAGGTAGAGACTCTAATCCTCCTGGTTCTTATGGCAATAAGATCTTAAAAAACGAGTGAGTTCTTGGTTCAAGCGTTCTATTTGGCCATTAGATTTAGGATGATACCCAGTGGTAAGACTAACATTAATATTCAAAAGCTTACAGAAAGCAGACCAGACTCTGGAGGTGAATTGGGGTCCCCAGTCCGAGACGATATCCTCTGGCAGCCCATAGTATCGGAACACCATGTTGCAGAGGGTCTCAGCAGTCTCCAGGGCGGTAGGCAGCTTGGGTAAGGGAATGAAACAACAACCTTTAGAGAAACGAACAATGACTGTTAAAATGGTGGCGTTACCTTGAGACATAGGGAGATCAGTAACAAAATCAATAGCAATATGAGACCACGGACGACTGGGAATGGTTAGTGGATGGAGCAAGCCTGCAGGTAAGTGACAAGGAGATTTGGACATATTACAAGTGGAGCAGTTCTTAACAAATTGAATTGTGTCATTTTGGACATTGGGCCACCAGAATTTGTTTGATAGGAGTTGTATTGTTGCGGTGATACCGGGATGACCTGAACTTGGGGTATTATGGACCTGTGAGAGAACTCTGGTGCGGAGAGCCTGTGGCACATAGGTGAGGTTGTCTGGAAATTCTGGAGGAGAGGGTTCATCTCTGAGTGCCTCGTTAATCTCTGTCATAATATCCCCTTGAATGGGAGAAACAATGATGCTTTTGGGTATAATGGTTTCGGGAGTGAGTTCAAAACTTTCAGCCTCATGAATACGAGAGAGAGCATCAGCTTTAGTCTTCTGGGACCCAGGGTGGTAAGTGACCTTGAAATTGAAGCGGGCTGATTGCAGGTATTTGAGGTTCCGGTGGTCCGTAAGGACAACAAAAGGATGTTTAGCTCCCTCTAGCCAATGTCTCCACTCTTCAAATGCTGCCTTCATTGCCAGAAGCTCTCTGTTGCCCACGTCATAATTTTGTTCTGCTGGACTGAGTTTGAGAGAAAAAGGCACAGGGAAATAATTTAGGAGGGTCCCCATGGCGTTGCGACAATACTGCCCCAAAACCTGTGCTCAATGCATCGACTTCTACTACAAACTCCTTATCAGGGTCAGGATGGTGGAGGATGGGAGCTGTCATGAACCGTTCTTTGAGTTTGTGAAAGGCCTAAAGTGCTGCAGAACTCCATAAGTGATTGGCCCCCTTCTTTACCATGCTTGTTAGAGGAGCTACAACAGAACTAAAGTTTCTAATGAAACGTCAGTAAAAACTAGCAAAACCCAGGAAGCGTTGGAGTTCTTTTAAAGTGTTGGGTCGAGCCCAATTTACCACGGCACTGACCTTGTTTTCATCCATAGCCACTCCATCTTGACTTATGGCATAGCCCAGTAAGGATACTTTAGTTTGATGAAATTCACATTTCTCCATTTTCGCATATAGTTGATTTTCAATAAGACGTTGTAGCACAGATTGAACATGTTGCACATGTTCTGGGAGACTGTTGGAATAAATTAGAATATCATCAATGTAAACAATTACCCACTAATTTATCATGTCCCTGAAAACATCATTAACAAATGCCTGGAAACAGGAAGGACTGTTAGAGAGACCAAATGGCATAACAAGATACTCATAGTGCCCCGTTGTGGTCAAAAAGGCTATCTTCCACTCATCTCCCTCACGGATACGAATCTGGTTATAAGTATTTCTCAGATCAAGCTTGGTATAGTACTTGGCTGCACGTAGTTGTTCAAGAGCTGCCGGTACCAGAGGCAGAGGGTATTGATATTTAACTGTTACCTCATTCAGGCCACGGTAGTCAATATAAGGACAAAGTCCTCCATCCTTTTTCTTGACAAAAAAGAATCCAGCTGATGCTGGAGAGGTAGAGGGACGTATAAAACCTTTTGCCAGTTCCTCTTGAATATATTGGTGCATGGCCTCAGATTGTGAAAGTGGGAAGATTCGACCCCTAGGAATTACAGCCCCTGAAACCAGTTCAATGGCACAGTCACTGGAAGATATGGAGGTAGTTTGGTGGCCTTGGTCTAGGTAAAGGCTAAGGAGAGATCATCATATTCGTCGGTTAAGGTAGCAATAGATGTGTTCTCTTTGATAGATTTTGAAACGGCTCTGAGGGGTTTCTGTGGAAAACAATGTTCTTGACAATGAGAAGACCACGGTGTTATTTGATGTTGTGTCCATGAAATGGTGGGATTGTGATTATCCAGCCATGGATATCCCAGGATAATAGGAGCAGTAGGACTGTGTATGACCAACAGGCGGATGGTTTCTTCGTGGAGGGCCCCTACACAGAGAATCAGGTTAGTGGTGGTCTGGGATATCTGTCTGGTGCCCAACGGTCTCCCGACGATCGCTTCTACTGTCACAGGGGAAGGAATGGGAATAAGAGGTAAATTGTGTCCTGCAAAATGTTTATCCACAAAATTACCAGCGGCTCTAGAATCGATTAAGGCAAAGGTTTCAATGGTTTGCTCATTAAATTATATAGTTATGGGTACTTTTAGACTGGTAGGTATGCTGGAATTCTCACTCACCAGAACGTTTTTTCTGGAGGGTAGTGAGGGACAGTTGACCTTGAGATAACCCGTTGAACCACAATATATACAGAGGTGAGTTCTGTATTGTCTTTCTCTCTCGGCTGGGGTTAGACGTGTATGAGCGACTTGCATAGGTTCCTGTTCTGGTTCGGGCATTGGTTGAGGAACTGAGATCTGAGCCTCGGGAAATGGGGTTCTGACTCGTACCAGATTGTCTAAACGGATAGACAGGTCAATGAACTGATCGAGTGTTCTTCCCTCGTCATGGCAGGCCAACTCTGCTTGAAGGCTGGTGTTCAGACCCTTACGATAGATGAGCTTGAGTGGCTCGTTGTTCCAACCAGATTGGGCAGCCAGTGTACGAAAGGTGAGGGCATACTTTGCGGCTGTTCTTCTTCCCTGACACAGCTTTAGAAGTTGTTCACCTGTGTCACGACCATCAGTGTTGAAACACCTCCCGGAAACGTTGCAAGAAGGCTGTGAAGGTAGGAAAGGTGGAGTGTTCATTATTCCAGATAGCAGTAGCCCAATCAAGAGCCTTACCGGTGAATAGTGAGCATACGAATGCAATGCAGCTGTTCTCCGTTGGATAGAGCGTGGGTTGTTGCTCCACAAACAATGAACATTGCATCAGGAACCCTTTACATCTCCCTGGGGAACCATCGAATTTATTGGGGAATGCCATGTGTGGACCAGGGGACGAGGCTCCGGGGAGTGCAGGAGGCGGAGAGGGGGCACGTGGAGAAACGTTAGCACCACCAGGTAAGTGCAGGACTTGTAGGGCCTTCACTAGATCCTCTTTGAGAGTGGAGAGGCGATTTAGTTGTTGCTGTTGTACCGCCAGCCTGGAGGCCTGGTTAATGAGTTCTGTGTTCAACTGGAGAATGGCTGCTGGATCAGTAGGTGGCGAAGTCTTCTGTAATGACTGCTCAGGGGTCAATAGATCCATTTGCAGTGTTTATTGAACACAATCAGAATCAACAGGCACAGGTCAAAACACACAGCAAACAGGGGCAACGTAGAAAATCCAAAACATAAACAATACCAGGCAAGGGGTTAGGGCAGCAAAGTCCAAGAGGCAGGCAGCAAACAATCAGTAACGAGTGGCAGTCCAAGTTATAATCCAGGCAGAGTACACACAAGGGAAACCACTTAGAATTGTTCACACAGGGCAAAACAAGACTTCGCAACAAGTTCATGTCCGGGGTGAGTTTATATGGAGAGTGAGTGATTACAAAATGGCCGCCACCTGGCCGGGGTGTGTCCCAGGTACGGGGCATATGGGAAATGCAGTTCAATATTCCGGAGAGGGTTCCCGCTGGCAGCAGGAAGAGGGAGCCACAGAGACCGGATTCGTTACACACACACACACAGTCTGTCTGACTCTCTGTGTGTATATATACACAATAAAGCACCTTAAATATTTAAACTTTGGGGGGTTTTTAGGCTTGCCTTCATTTATGTCATCATTTATCAATATTTCTTTGTTTGAAAGAGAGTTTGCTCATTTTGCTAAATGTTATGTCAGCTTGTGTTTACCGGAGGAAATACAGGTTCAGAACAACATGCAAAAATTGTGGTAAATAATGACTTCATCAACAGCATGATGTTTACTGCTTTTGATCTCATGCTCTGTTTTGTTTCCTGTCCTTTGGCAGCATCCTCCATCAGCAGTGAGTCGACTCCTGTCTCATCTCCAGCCACTAACCACAGCTCCCCGGTCAGCACTCCCAAGCGTGGCCCCATGGGTCCAGTTATTGTGCCTCCTGGAGGTCACAATGTATCAAGCACCCCACCTGTGGTAACCATTGCTCCCACCAAAACTGTCAACGGCCTGTGGAGAAGCGAGAGTCGACCTGTTCGAGAGGTAAAATCAAAACATGCAAAAGTCCCTCACCCTGAGTACTGCCTCACTTTCTGCTATCTATTTAGACAACTTCCATCATACTAACTGCACTCTATTAGCAGTCATTTCTGTGTACTCAAAACGATTTAAAGAATAGTTACAGTTAATTCCTATCGAAGCTGACAATTCAATTTAATTTATATAGCTAGTTTTACAGTATTGTAAAACATACAGCATTGTTTTAAAGCAGTTTTACATACAATAAAAAAACTGAAAATAGAAAAGTATGAAACATGTACAACACAGAAAACAAAATACATGGTACTGCAAATTTTTTTTTTCATAATAAGATATATATTAGTAAAACTAATTAGGCATACTAAAATTGTAATTGGTTTATGAATGTAAAGTTGACTGAATTGATAATAACTACACATAACATATTTGGACCATTTGAATAAACAGATATGCTTCAGAAACACCTAAATGCTAAAGCTCATATCCCAGTGGTCTATGAGAGGGGAATGTATTCAAACTGCCTACTATAACAGTATGTACTTGCACTATGCAACATTTGGTCAATTAAGATAATAGATGTGTAGTGAGGTCTCAGGCTTGTTAAGATCCATATGCAGACTTTATTTAACAACGTAGTCCCTCTTGTCTCTACAATGTTCTGATGCCTTTCAACTTTTTCAAGGAAAGCCTATGGGGTGGTTGCTGGGGAACTGTAACTGGTTGCTAGGGCATGGCTATAAAGTTGTAATGTCATGATTTGTAATGACAGTGTCATGACAGTGTTAAGTCTATGAAATTTTACGTCCACTCTTTAGCCAAAAAAAACATTGCACACCTAATCGCTTATAAAAGTGATGGCAGAGTAAAACTGTTTCAGCAGCTCAAAGAAATAACGAAATAGTAGAGTCTTTAGGACTGTAATTAGTCCTAATCAGTTTAACAATTTACAAAAGACTAGTCTAAGTTAAATGTCAGCAGTCTCCCAGTAAGCAAGCCAACAGGGCTACAGTGGTAAGGAACCAAATGATGCACAGATGGAGAAAAACACTATGAGAGAAATCAGGAGGGCCAGTTCTCCTCTGGTAAGTTGCAGCTGCAATTCGTAAATTTCTTGAATAAAAACAGAGCTGATAATACTGATTTGTAATTATATATTGATTTTAAACTGTCGGTTCTGATTCTGTGGCAAATGTAAGACCGTAAGGAATCTTACAGAAATAGTGACAAAAGCATAATGTTACTAAATTGAAGCTATAACATTGCACTGCTGTGACAAGGCAGGGAGGAAAATATAGAATTTATCTTGGCTGGAGGTAGGTAACCTGCCCTGTCTTTTGTTTATGAGTCCTAAGTATTAGATTTTAACATCTAATGTAATTTTTAATGTCAGTATGTAATTAGTGGTTGTTACCTGATGCTCTGCCTATGTCTGTGTTAGTGGGCATAATCTTTTCCACATTGTTGGTTGAGTGAGTTGAGGTAGCATAGTGGACTTGCATTCAACCTTTTTTGCTTTGCATTTAAATACAGCAATGTCGCTTCCAGATGCTTTTCACATCCTATTAGCAATCACTAAGTGGTCTAAATATGAATATATTATCTGTGGATGGAACAGGACCATAAAATATTCATCTAGTCATCACATTGCATTCAGTCAGCACACCTGCTTGGCAAGACAAACTTCAGTCATCAGCGCAATCATCTGTTGAAAGAGGTGATTGGTGAGCACTCTAAAGGGAGGG
>JAZGTK010013181.1:0-14473 GCA_036877625.1 Ambastaia sidthimunki | reverse complement strand
ATTCTACATTAACGTGTGTTCTACGTAAGTGTGTATGTGTATATTCTACATTAACGTGTGTTCTACATAAGTGTGTATGTGTATATTCTACATTAACGTGTGTTCTACGTAAGTGTGTATGTGTATATTCTACATTAACGTGTGTTCTACATAAATGTGTATGTGCATATTCTACATTAACGTGTGTTCTACGTAAGTGTGTATGTGTATATTCTACATTAACGTGTGTTCTACATAAGTGTGTATGTGTATATTCTACATTAACGTGTGTGTTCAGATGATAACGAGTGTGAGCGGAATCCCTGTGTGAACGGAGTGTGTGTGAACACAGACGGCTCGTATTACTGCCAGTGTCCCGCTGGCTTCCAGAGCACAGCTACCAGAACTGAGTGCAGAGGTGACATCACACACACTTACTCTAACACACACAGACCCACACACATACACAGGTGCATACACATTATGGATGCAATAGTATTCAAAACTGAATGAAAATCCACAATACAACACTGACATTACATACCGCGGTACCCTCATGGCGTACTGCCCTGGCCTGTTGCTGACCTCCCTTCACCTTGTCACAAAACTAATCAACTCTGGTGATCATGACATGGCCATTGACAAAGTAAATTTAACTACAAAGTAGTTATGCATGACATTTCTGCAAGTATATTTCAAAAACAGATATAAATCAACACATGACTGCAGCACACTGTGCTGGGAACAAGTGTGTACAGTATAATAATGTAGAGTATGACACAGGCCTATGACTGCTTTACTGTAGGGTTTATAAGACACCGTTCTTTGTTAGACTGCTTTGAATGTATTGCAAAAAAACGTTATACAACAAATGCAGGGATAGTTTTTAATGTCTTTCTACAATGACTCCTGCAAGCCTTGACCCCAAAATTCATCAGTGAATCATTATGAGCTACTAAGGGGTGAATTCACTTGTACTGTACACTAAAGTTACTGTCTTCAGGTGTTATTATTATTATTATTATGAAGTTAAAAGTGAATCTGTGTACACT
Organism: Ambastaia sidthimunki; assembly: GCA_036877625.1. NCBI lineage: Eukaryota > Metazoa > Chordata > Actinopteri > Cypriniformes > Botiidae > Ambastaia > Ambastaia sidthimunki. The sequence continues at coordinate 13,442 of JAZGTK010013181.1, read as the reverse complement.
AAAGTTACTGTCTTCAGGTGTTATTATTATGAAGTTAGGTGTTCTTAGCATTGCTTGTGCCATGTCATGAACCCACAGCAAACAGAACCGGACCAAACCATGGCTACAAAACTGTGATATGAACGAAACCGTGACATTAGTACATTGTTACACCCCTTATGCATGTGCTCAAGTTATTTGTGTGTTCTCTGTAGATCTGGATGAGTGTGTAGCCAACGGCCGTATCTGTAATAATGGGCGGTGTGTGAACACAGAGGGCAGCTTTCACTGTGTGTGTAACGCTGGATTTGAGATCTCAGCTGATGGCAGAAACTGTCAAGGTGAGAGAGCAGCACACAACCAATGTGTTTTCACCAATTTTTAAACAGATATGATAGAGTGGGTGAAGCCAGGATCAAAAATGACAGAGGGCTTTGTGCCAAAATTCATTAGAAACAGCTGCCTACCTACATCTGTGAGGTTTGTTGCAGGGGCAAGAAAATAGTAGCTACAAAACAGCGGAAGTAGCTCAAAAAGAAAATAGTAGCTGAAAAACAGCAGAAGCGCTGACTAGTGTGTTTGTGTCTGTGTGTGTGTCTCAGACACTGATGAGTGTTTGATTAGGAACATCTGTCTGAATGGGATGTGTATTAATGAAGACGGCAGCTTCAAATGCATCTGCAAACCTGGGTACTTATTAGACGGTACCGGACGATTCTGCAAAGGTGAATAAACACACACACCTCCACACACTCACATAAAAACCTGCTTTACACTTGATGTGTTGGTCTGCGTGGCAATAATGACATTATCGGGAAGGGGGCTGTTGTGTGCTTTGTGTGCTCAGTCAAGACCCTGTTTCTTGTGGGGCTGCACAAGCCTTTCTTGTAACTTTGTTCGCGGCTCTGCATCGTAAAATGAAAGTCAACGAGAGGATTAAGATTGAGAAGCACATTGGTGCAGCATCTTAGTGATCAAGCCACGCTCTACAAAACAGACTCTTCATCTGACAATTTTGCGACTTGGTGTTTGTTTTTGGACTCAGTTACACAGAGTCGCCCCTGTCATTTAAAGAAATAGTACAACAGTGAGCATGTGAAGTATATAAACATTAAAAAAGTATAAAGAAAGCTTAACACACATTGTTTGAGGTTGATCACACCGACAGCCCTCAGTTAGTGCCGTGGGACAAACTGTCTGCTCAGATGAATTATGGGTGATATTAAGTGAATATTAGACAGTTCAAAATAATTTTGATTAATCTGTGGATCATTACAGGAGAATCTTGGTTTCTGTTTTCTGTACTGAGAAAAACAGCAACTCTCAGAAGAACTGTAACACTAAATTTATTTAACACTGAACTGTCGCTTTAAGATGTTTGATAATGAATGATGCAGCTTTGATGTTGTTGTTCGATGCTTTTTCTCAACCTGTGTATGTGTTTGTGTTTGTGTGTGTGTGTTTTAGATGTGGATGAGTGTGAGGTTCCTGGTATGTGTATGAACGGTCACTGTGTGAACACTGAGGGCTCCTTCAGGTGTGAGTGTATGCCGGGACTCGCTGTGGGGCTTGATGGACGTGTCTGCGTGGGTGAGTGTGGCAACTCACTCTTTTGCACCCCCATTTACACACACACTGTCTCTGCTGTGGTTTTCTGTCTGGTTGGGTCCCCTCTCAGAGTCTTTGCTTTTGTTTATTGTGTTGTTGCTCTTTTGTTGAGTGTTTGTAAGGATTGTGGGTTTTGTCTGTAGACACACACATGCGCAGCACATGTTATGGAGGTTATAAACGGGGTCAGTGTGTTCGGCCATTCTTTGGTGCTGTCACCAAGTCTGAATGCTGCTGTGCGAGTGCGGAGTACGCCTTCGGAGAGCCCTGCCAACCCTGCCCACCCCTCAGCTCAGGTACACACACATCACTGTACATGACGAACACATCTCTGCTCACATGGGCTCGGTGACATCATCAATGATGACAGCACGTTTATGAGCAGCATCAGTGTTTTATAGGTTAAAACATGTTTTAAAGTAGAGCTCTTTGAGTGTGTTTGGGACCTTTTGTGTTATTCCAGACATATTCACACACACACAAATAATCCCGCACACGTTTACTCATCTATCTTAAATGGGGACATTCCATAGATTTCTATAGTTTCTATACACAGCTTGTTATAAACAATATAACCTAACCCACACTAATCAAACAAAAAACTTTTAACCACATTTTTACTATTTTTTACAATTTATACTTTTATACTAACTTTACATAGTTTCACATGACTTCACTTTTGGGTACAAATTTGTCCCCAATATGTTTAAATTTCCAGCTGAGTTCTCGGCTCTTTGCAGTCACGGACCAGGAACTACAACTGATGGGCGAGGTACAGCAAACACCAAATACACACACTCACTTACATACTCTATACAACTTTTATAAACCTGTCAAGTTCTCTTTCTCAAAAATCTTAATGGTCACAAAAAAACTTTGTTTTAAATGTAGAATATGTTTTCTTTTCTTTTAGGCTGAAATATGACCCAGACATGTGCACACATGTATCTGTGTACTGTCTGTCTGCTAAACTGTCTGACTCTCTATTTGTGTGTGTCAGATATAAACGAGTGCGCTCTAGATCCTGACATCTGTCAAAATGGCGTGTGCGAGAACATGTTAAGAACATACAAATGTAACTGTAATTTGGGGTTTGAAGTGGACATCACAGGGAAGAGCTGCGTCGGTCAGTGTCAGAAACATTTGCAGATATCAAACGAGTGATCTTGCGTTAGAGACCTAACCTGTGTGTGTGTGTGTATCAGATGTGGACGAGTGTATGATGAACAGAGATCTGTGTGAGAATGGCTTGTGTCGAAACACGCCAGGAAGTTTCACCTGTCAGTGTCCCAAAGGCTTCATCTTCCAACCGGAGACTGAAGTGTGTGAAGGTCAGTCACAACACAAACACACATAGTTTGAAACTGAATCAGATTTATCAAATATTAACTATAGAAAAAACAGGCCATTGATTTGTTTTTATCATTACTCAAATTGTTTACAGACTTCTCCATGTGCCATTTTTCATACATTTAATTGTTTCAGTAGGAATATATGTAAATAAATTTATCAGTTTATCACTGTGTTTTACAATGATAAATAATCTAATGTTTATTTCCACAGTTTGAAAACAGCCTTGATTATTTTAAACTAGATTTTTTCTGCCTGTTGCATTTTGAGTTTGCTGCTGCTGCTGTTTGGTTGAAATGATGATCGACACTGAAACCATTTCAGATAAAAGATATAACTGTTAAGAGATATATTGAGAGCTGCTTGTTTAATCACCCAGTCTTGCTCTGTAGTGATCTGATCTAATCAAAGCTCTTGATATTCTGTGTGTTCAGACATCGACGAGTGTTTGACCGAGCCGTGTGTGAACGGCGAGTGCAAGAACAGCCCGGGGTCGTTTGTGTGTCTGTGCTCAACAGGAAGTTCACTAGACAGCTCGGGGACACTGTGTGTGGGTGAGCCAATCACAGCCTGTCACACGCTTCCTGACAGGTCACAAGTTATGATGGTAAACTTCAGTTTTGTGTTTTAGAGACCACTAAGGGCACATGTTGGATGAAGGTTGTCAACGGACAGTGTGAGATAAATATTAACGGGGCGACACTGAAGTCTCACTGCTGTGCTACACTGGGGTCAGCGTGGGGGTCGCCCTGTGCCAAGTGTGAACCTGGTGAGATCACAAAAAACAATGGTATCAGGACCCTTAAACCTAACTATTAACCCATAACGAGCAACCTTAAACTTTACACCCCACCAGTAGATTTGATAGTAAGATGGTTTATGATCTTAAACTTTGATAGTGAGATCTTAAACTGTGCGTGTGTTTCAGATCAGGTCTGCTCTAGAGGTTATGCCAGGGTGAGGGGCAGCATCTGCGAGGGTGAGAACTCTCACTAACAGACAGTCATTCTGAGCTCTCAGTGCACCAGACTCAGTCCTACATGACCTGCATGTGTGTGTGTGTAGATGTGGATGAGTGTGAGGTGTTTCCTGGCGTCTGCATTAACGGAAAGTGTGTGAACACAGACGGATCGTTTGTGTGTCAGTGTCCCAGCGGTATGACTGTGGACACGTCCGGAAGAACTTGTGTAGGTATGTAGACAAGAGAACACCACGCGGCTTCTGATTAGCTCATAGTTCTGACAGCAAACAGAAGTGGACCACACAGACAATCTGTTAAAATAATGTGCAGAAGCCCATAGAGGCCAAACATTCTTACTATATTTGTCTTGTTTTATCTGTGATTTTCAGAAAACAGGGCAGCAAATCTTTATACAGCATGTCTGTGTGTGTCTGGGGATAATTGTATGTGTGTGTGTTTGGGGATAAATGTGTGTGTTTGGGGATGAATGGGTGTGTGTTTGGGGATGAATCTGTGTGTGTGTGTTTGGGGATAAATGTGTGTGTTTGGGGATGAATGTGTGTGTGTGTGTGTGTGTTTGGGGATGAATGTGTGTGTGTGTGTGTTTGGGGATGAATGTGTGTGTGTGTGTTTGGGGATGAATGTGTGTGTGTGTGTTTGGGGATGAATGTGTGTGTGTGTCCTCTTGCAGACCTGCGCACCGAGCTGTGTTATCTCACACACATTGACGAGCGCTGTGGCGCTCCCATCACTGGGCGGCATCGCGTGGACGCGTGCTGCTGTTCAGTGGGTGTGGCCTGGGGCCCGGAGTGTGATGAGTGTCCAGAGAAAGGAACAGCAGAATACTCTCAGCTCTGCCCTCGTGGGCCGGGTTTCTCCCACCGCGGAGATTTTATCAATGGAAAACCATTTCTTAAAGGTAAAGTGACAGAAAGACAGAGTGAATTCATCATTTCTGTGGTTCCATCAGTTACATAAATTCATGTGTGTTCAATATGCAGAGTCACTCCTGAACCACAGTGAGATCTAAACACTTACACTTATTAGAGTTTCAGACCAAAGTAATATTAGTAAATGGAGGTGTCTGACGATTTTTTAACTTTTTTTTAACTAATTGATGTGTGTTTTGTTTTCAATAGATTGACACCATGCTATCTCTGACTGTAATTTAGCTGTTACTTTGAGACCACAGGTGACACTTGAGACACAGACTGGTGTTAAAATAAGCAAATGATTAAACATCATTTACTGAACCTCTGTGAGGAGTGATGGCTGTAGTTACTGCTGTTGTTCATTTATCTTGACTGTGTTAATCTGTGTTTCTCTACAGATATAAACGAGTGTAAAATGATTCACAGCTTGTGCACTAACGGCAGGTGCAGGAATACAGTCGGCAGCTTCCGCTGTAGGTGTGACAGCGGATTCGCTCTGGATTCTGATGAGAGAAACTGTACAGGTGATACAATCACTCCAACCACAAACACACCTGACTTCATCTCATACAGCAGCAGCATGAAATAACACACAATGTCTGCTACAATGATAAACAATGATAAAGTATATTTGTGCTTTCGTATTTCTTCATCTCATATTCTGATTACAGATCACACATTAAATTCTCTCCAGACCTCATCTGTCCACAGTCTGGATGCTGAGATGCTGCTGTGTTGTGTTCTGTGTGTGCAGATATTGATGAGTGTCGCATCTCCCCTGACCTGTGTGGTCACGGCACGTGTGTGAACACGGCGGGTGATTTTCATTGTGAGTGTTTCCCTGGATACGAGAGTGGCTTCATGATGATGAAGAACTGCATGGGTGAGACAAACACATATTCTCAAACACACTCTCTCACAAACACACATTGACACAAAACACTTCTCTATTATATTCTTGGTAGCATAATGTATTATTATCTTAGTTTATTGTTTTAAACATACAGTGTTGAGAATTATCTTGATGCACACAAAGAAGTCAGTCATGAATAGCTGTGTGTGTTAAATAAATAAATGTCTGTGTGTGTTTCAGACGTTGATGAGTGTGAACGTAACCCGTTGTTGTGCAGAGGTGGTGAGTGTATCAACACAGAGGGAAGCTTCCGCTGTGAGTGTCCGGAGGGCCATGAGATTGCTCCAGATGGCTCTGCCTGTTTGGGTCAGTGTTCGTGTGTGGTGTGTGTGGGTAAATTTATTATGTGGTTTACAAGGACTCAAATTGTGTAATCGCGTGCATAATGTGTATAACAATGTAAACATGGTTTACGGGACACTTTTTTGTTAATTAAAGAATGACAAAAGTTTTCTGGGTTAGGTTTAGGGGTAGGGTTAGTGTAGTATAAAAACCATTACGTCTATGCCAATGTAATTTTTACGTCCTCGTGAGGAAACGAGCTTTGTTTTTGAAAATCTGAAATATCAAAGTTTTCTGTGATAGATAAGTTTAGGGGTTGGTTTAATGTAGGGGGATAAAATATACAGTTTGTACAGTATAAAAACCATTACAAGTTGAAGAGTTTAATTGTGAACTCTAGAGGCCTGTAGTGTGTGTCTTTGTTCTCCAGATGGTTTTCATCAGCACAGCAGTATAAAGATCTTCTGTTGTTCTCAGAGACATACTTACCCCCACACACCCATCTGATGTGATGTCTGATTACTGATCCTTACTGACTTTTTTGGGCTGAATTACATGCTTACGACATTAAAGGAAATATTTAAATGATGTTGTGATTTGCTCACCCTGATGGCCTGCTTTCCTCTGTGGAAGACAGACAGGAGATCTTACTAGAACATCCACACTGATCCTCAGTGTGAGCAAACAGTGACCAGAGGCCTCCAACACCAAAAAAGTGTCATGAAGTTGAACAAAAATGTGACTTCTGAAGCCATTCGGCAGCTGTGAGAGATGAAACTGGGTATTATAGGTTATCATAGTTTTGAATTTTAAATTTAGTCCAGTGTTTGAAGTTTGTAGAAAATTTTAGTTTGAATTTTGTTTTTTTGTGTTGTTTTTAGAAATGCTGTTTTAGGTTCAGTTAGGGTAAACTATGTTAACACTCATAACACTCATGTTAACATCATTTCAACATCTGTGTTCCAGTGAAGATTAAAGAAGTCGTGTGTTCAGAACGATAAGAGCCAGTGAATGAAGACTGAAACTAAAATGCTCTCTTTATTTTTAAGTGGCTTTATATAAAAGCGTCTGCAAAATGAATAAATGTTAATGTTGGATCATTGTTTTCTTCTGCAGATATTAATGAGTGTGAATTGAGTGACAGACTGTGTAAGAACGGTCAGTGTGTGAACATGATTGGACGCTATCAGTGCTCCTGTAACACTGGATATAAATCCGCTGAGGACAGACTCACCTGTGTAGGTAGGGTATGCACACACACACACACACACGCAAACACAGCAAGACTGTGGACTAATGAAGATGATGATCTTTCAGATATTGATGAGTGCACCATTGAAAATGGAGGCTGTGAGACCTTTTGCACAAACTCAGAGGGAAGTTATGAGTGCAGCTGTCGCCATGGTTACGCCCTCATGCCTGACCTCAGGAGCTGCACAGGTGGGAGGCACAGATACAGCTGACACACACACACACACACACACAGTTCTGCACACACAGACACACACATACTACTGCACACAGACAGACACAAATACACAGAGTTGAAGAGCTGTCTGTGTGTGTGTGTTTGCAGATGTGGATGAGTGTGAGGACAGTCCTGATATCTGTGATGGTGGTCAGTGCACAAACATCCCTGGAGAATTTCAGTGTCTGTGTTTTGATGGCTTTATGTCATCTGAAGATATGAAATCATGTCTGGGTAAATATACACACACAGTTCAACATTAATGAGACTGTTTTAAATCATTATTTCTTATGTTTACTTTATATTCATATTTTGTGTGTCTGTGCGTGTATGGTAGATGTGAACGAGTGTGAGTTGAATCCTAACATCTGTTTGAGTGGGAAATGTGAGAACACGAAGGGCTCGTTTATCTGTCACTGTGATCTCGGATTTTCTGTCAGGAAGGGCACGACAGGCTGCACAGGTGAGTCGCAAACACGCACTGACACACAACAATGTAGGTGTTTGTGTGTGACTTTTACAATGGTAGAAAAATAAAAACACACTGTGATTCAAAACTCAGTTCAGGACAAACTGAAGCTCAAAGCGATGCCCCAACTGACTCACACTAAACGCACTCGTTCAGAGTTTACAAAGCCCTGAGAACACACAGCTGCTGTTGTGTGTCATATAATAACATGATATCACTGCATGAGACTAGTAACAGACACAAACACACACTGCCAGATGTGTCTGTACGGAGTGTGTGTTTGTCTGGTTTACTCTAGTAAAACCTCACAGGCTTGATGCTAGGCTATTGTAAGTGGTTGTCAGGGTGTTGCTATGCAGTTCCTAAATGTGATTGCTAGGGTGATTTTTAGATCATCTCTACAGTGCTCTCTGATGGTTGATTAGTGATCTGCTGTGATATTCCAGTCTCTGAAAATGGCTCAGGTCACTCACTGTAAGTCTGTGGATTTTCTTTTACTGTAAGTGTGATTGGTGAGGTAAGTGATACTCAGCAGGTCACATGATTTGATACAGTTCATGATTTGATATTTTATATATTTGATATTATTATTAATCATTTGATACATGATTTGATATTTCATTCTTTATATGTGTGGCAAGACCAGTTATACTGAAGTTAACACTGAAGGTTTGCTGTTTGTTCAATAATCGTAGGAAACAGAGCAACAGTAGTAGGGCTTGGCTTAGTTAACGCAACTAACTAGCTGCAACACAGAAAAAGAAAAACGGAGAGAGTGAGGAGGAGTGAATCCAGCGTGAATTCATGACTGCTGTGATATGGGCGTCACACGGTTTCTTTCCCATCAGTCCCGTGCGGCGCCTGCACGTGCTGCAGACTGTCGGACCCCTTGCTGCTTGTGCTCTCACAGGAGGCTCAGATTTTCCCTGTTTTTCCAGCCTGTTTTCCTAAAGGAAAGAACAGCATCTGATCTGAGTCATAGCGCAGGAATTCTTTGGCGGAGAAAAGAGACTCCACATGCTCTCTGGGAGCTTACAGCCGGAGATGTTTGCATGTGAGGGAGAGTTTTCTCCTGCCCAACGGAGCGCTGTGAGATTTTCACCCCAGATTCCTGAGTGCTGATTAATCTGTGATGAATCAGCCATTCAGAGTGAAATGAAACACACGGGCAGCAGCAGTCGTGTTCTCACACTCTGTGTTCCAGCTGCTCATGTTAGATGTCGTGACTAAATCGTCCATGGAGAGCTGAGGAGCAGGATCACGTAAGCGCGACCCGGTTTATGTGCTCCTGCCATGCGTGTTCCTCTTATGCACGTGACGCCCTTTCTGGACATCATCATCGGTTGCATCCACTGATTTAAAACACTGATGTTTCATTGTAATTCCTTTCACATTTTCATCCTGACAAAAACATTCTACCCATGTGTTATTATTAGTCAAGATCTGTCATCTAAACGTCACACTGTGGTTGAAACATGAATCTGATTTTGATGAATCCAGCGTCATTTATTGTGATAGTTCTTGTGAAAATGCTGGTCATCAACTGATGATCATTTATTTGGCTTTCACTTGTTTTACTCTTGTGAAATGCAACCGTGATTAATTACCTGCTATAGGGAACCCCGAAACCCCAAGTGTCATCACCCACATGTGCTTCTGTGTTTTAACTGGCCTATGACTGCACTTGTAAACAAGAGTGACATCACATCCTTGCTGAAGGGTCAGGGGTCGTGCACACACCCCTGGATTGGACTCAGATTCCTTCAGTTTGTCTTGATGTATTATCAGCATGAGTCATATTTCATGCACTGGATTTTGTCCTTTTAGGGCAGCTGACTGCATGTCTATTTCTGTTTAAATGAACCTTATTTTACAACTGTATTGTCAATTGTATGTTTGTTGGTGCATTTTTTCAGATTTTATTGTAATAAAAATGCAGTGTGCTGTAGAGAAAGACAGAGAGATTGACAGATCAGTGATAATATCAGAATCAGTTCACTGACAAATGCACACTACAGATATCACACTATGCACATGCTGTAATGCATTACTAGAGGTAAGCAGATAAACCGATTCCCTCTGTTAGCTGGTCCAGAGCTTCAGTCCTGATGTTTCAAAAACACCGACTGAACTTCATCACACTCATCTGAACCAGAACAACACTGAACATTAAACCAAACACAAATCATTAGCTTTTTTTAAATAATTTGTATGTACAGTATGTACTGCTTGATAGTAATAATTCAAAAACCCTTGTTGGGTAATGATGGCATATGGTGCAGAACATCACCTCACACGTCACATTGTGCGTGTGTTTTAGACATTAACGAGTGTGAGATTGGCGCTCATAACTGCGATCGACATGCTGCCTGTACAAATACAGCTGGCAGCTTTAGATGCAGTTGTGCTCCAGGCTGGATTGGAGATGGACTAAAATGTACAGGTATGATACATGCATGAAATACACAAACACACAGATCTGCAGTAAACACTGGACTGCTCATGACCGGACGATAAACACTGGACTGCTGTGTTTAGGTTGATCAAGTTGAACTGTTTGTGAGTGTTTGTTTCCTGTTTTAGATCTGGATGAATGTTCTAATGGGACACACATGTGCAGCTCCAGTGCAGACTGCATAAACACCATGGGCTCGTATCGCTGTCTGTGTAAAGAAGGATTTACTGGGGATGGCTTCTACTGCACAGGTACACACAGATCTCATAGACTTTTATTGTTTTGTCTAATGATATTTTCTATCTCCTAAATCAATTGTTCATTTTGTGTGTGTTTTCCAGACACTGATGAGTGTGCTGAGAATGTGAATCTGTGTGAGAGCGGACACTGTCTGAATATCGCTGGTGGTTATCGCTGTGAATGTGACATGGGCTTCATTCCCACTGCAGATGGCAAAGCTTGTGAAGGTGAGTCTCTGTCTGTATGTGTCTCTTTGTCTGTGTGTCTGTGTGTGTGTCTGTCTGTTTGTCTCTCTGTCTGTGTGTCTCTATTCCAAATGTCCCCACAAGGATGGAAAAAGTCACTTACACCTACATTGTGAGGACCAGCCAGCGGTCCCCATGAGGGAAATGGATTATGAAACAAAATAAATGAAGCTTTTTTTAAAAATGCAAAAAGGTTTCTGTGAGGGTTACGTTTAGGGGTAAGGTGAGGAATATACAATTTGTACAATATAAACGTTATTACGTCTATGGAAAGTCCCTAAGCATAGAAAGCATAGAAACCTAACATGTTGATGATGTCCTAGTCTCACTCTCTGTGTGTCTCTCTCTCCTCAGATATTGATGAATGCACATTTGCTGATATCTGTGTGAACGGACGCTGTCGTAATATTCCTGGCCTCTTCAGGTGTCTTTGTAATCCAGGTTATGAGTTGGACAGAAGTGGAGGAAACTGCACAGGTCTGAGAACATCTCACAGGTCCTGTGGGTCTCATGTGTGTCTCCTCTTTTCTAATTGTTCTCTCTCTCTGTGTCAGACGTGAACGAGTGTGCTGACCCCACCACCTGCATCAGTGGACTGTGTGTCAACACTCCAGGCAGCTACATCTGCAATTGTCCACCAGACTTTGAGCTCAACCCCACAGGAGTCGGTTGTGTGGGTGAGACATCGCCGTCTGGAAACACACACAACACCTTTAGCCAACAAATGTGACCATGTGCATGTGTGTCATGTCTTTCAGATACTCGCTCTGGAAACTGTTATCTGGAGGTTAATTACCGGGGTGACTCCTCCGACAGTCTAGCCTGTTCTAATGAGATTGGTGTGGGGGTGTCCAAAGCCTCCTGTTGTTGTTCTCAGGGTCGGGCATGGGGTTCACCCTGTGAGGAGTGCCCACCCCTCAACTCCTGTGAGCCTCACACATTCAACAGTATCCTGAACAGTACACTGCATCTCACCAGTACACTGCAACACACCAATACCCTGAACAGTACACTGCATCTCACCAGTACACCAGTACACTGAACAGTACACTGCATCTCACCAGTACACCAGTACACTAAACAGTACACTGCATCTCACCAGTACACTGCAATTCACCAGTACACTGAACAGTACACTGCATCTGACCAGTACACCAGTACACTGAACAGTACACTGCATCTGACCAGTACACCAGTACACTAAACAGTACACTGCATCTCACCAGTACACTGCAATTCACCAGTACACTGAACAGTACACTGCATCTGACCAGTACAATGCAACGCACCAGTACACTGAACAGTACACTGCATCTGACCAGTACACCAGTACACTGAACAGTACACTGCAACTCACCAGTACACTGAACAGTACACTGCATCTCACCAGCACACTGAACCTGCTCACACACTCTGTCTCTTGTTATATTGACTTGTTGTGTTACTGTTCTTTCAGCTGAATACAAAATTCTCTGTCCTGGAGGTGAAGGATTTCGGCCCAATCCCATCACAGTGATACTAGAGGGTAGATAAACACACACAGAGATTAAAACACAACACAAATCCAGCGTCTCTTCTGTGAGCATCACACTTTCTTTGTGATGTGTGTGTCAGATATCAACGAGTGTCAGGAACTGCCTGGCTTGTGTCAAGGTGGAAACTGCATCAACACATTTGGCAGTTTTCAGTGTGAATGTCCGAAAGGTTTTGCACTCAACGAAGACTCAAGAATCTGTGAAGGTCAGTTAAACATCCTCCTTACTCACATATTCACACACCCACTCACACACACACACTCACTCATTCACTCACTGACATGTTCCTTAATAACAAATAAAATCAACTGACTTGAAACTAGACCAGCTAGCAACAGTCAGGTAAAATGTGACTAAAAAGTGAAATTTTTTGTTTAGATGTAAACGAGTGTGAGAGACCTGGTATCTGTGGTCCAGGTCAGTGTTACAACACCATTGGAAACTACACCTGCATTTGCCCACCTGAGTACATGCAGATCAATGGAGGAAACAACTGCATGGGTCAGTCAACACGCTACACACACACACACACACATACAGTGTTAATGGAGTTGAGATTCTCATGTGTTTGTTGTTGTGTTTTCAGACATGCGGAAGAGTTTGTGTTACAGAAACTATTACACTGATAATTTCACATGTGACGGAGAACTTGCCACTAACATGACCAAAAAAGCCTGCTGCTGTTCCTACAACATCGGCCGAGCCTGGAACAAACCCTGCGAGCAGTGTCCTGTACCCAGCACCAGTGAGAAACACACACACACACACACACATACAACACCAGTGAGAAACACACACACAACACCAGTGAGAAACACACACACACAAACACACACACAACACCAGTGAGAAACACACACATACAACACCAGTGAGAAACACACACACAACACCAGTGAGAAAAACACACACACAACACCAGTGAGAAACACACACACACAAACACACACACAACACCAGTGAGAAACACACACATACAACACCAGTGAGAAACACACACACAAC
>JAZGTK010013180.1:0-14473 GCA_036877625.1 Ambastaia sidthimunki | reverse complement strand
CTTTTGACATAGTCATAGGTTACCAGTTACCATCTTACCAGTTAGCGTGGTGTTATTGTGGTGTGTGGTTCTTGAGTCACCTTTTAGTAACGGGTGAGTGTGAGGTCAGGCTTAATTGAACGCTAGCAGGAAGCATGACTAATTACCCAGAGGAAGCAGTCTGACTCCAAACCGTGTATCAGTCAGCATATGCTGCAATTTCTGCTGTTCTGAATGCAATGTGAAAGTGACATGTTTTTGTCAGTTATGGTTACCCATAACCGAAATGCGACCTGCATTTAACCCATCCCTAGTGAGGAGTGAACACACACTGCAAGTCGTGAACACACACACCCGGAGCAGTGGGCAGCTATCACTGCAGCGCCCGGGGAGCAATCGGGGGTTAAATGCCTTGCTCAAGGGCACTTCAGTGGCTACCTGCCAGCAATCGAACCACCAACCTACTGAATACAAGCTCGACTCACTAACCAGTAGGCCACAACTGCCCCTGATAACAATGCAATAGCCACTTATGGAGCGCCCTTACACACACACACAAGGTGACGCCAGTCATCTTGTAATCACAAAGAGGGCTTAACTTAACCCTGGCTTGTTTTTCCTTGATTGCAAAATATAGAGGAAATAACACTGCCTGTTATCTTATTTATGTCTGTATGATGATGTGTTAAAGCAATTGGTAACATTTATTTTATTGCCTACATAGACCACTGTCTTTTAAAGTAGTATGTTAACTGATATGAAACCTCAAAAAAGTTTTGCTTTTATAATTTGTGCTCCTTTCACATAGGGTTCCTAATGTAAACACACATGGCACTCAAATTAATTGACTCAAAGAGAGTTTGACGTTAACTTGTTGCAAAGATAACCATTTGATTAATACATGTAAACATACACAGCAGTTACAAATGTAGGTTACTCCATTTTAGTTCATTTTAATTGTTTATTTAATTTAGTTTATTTTGATTGACTTATTTATTGCTACTTTCTTTACTACCCAAAAATTAATTAACGTATTTAGTCTTCACTTCTCGCGACTCATCTGCCACTTACCTTCTCCATGAACAACGGACTTTAGCAACAAACAACGGATGTTAAAAGACATCATGATGTTACACCCTGTAATGTCTTACATTTTGTGTAAATTGGCAGCTCGTTTTGGAATATAACTTATGTCTCCACCCCCACCCTCCCACACACCAGTCACTTGTTGCAGTCTAGCTGATGCTCTGTAAAGAGTTGATGGAGGATAATTACTCGTTTGCTATTTACATTTTCTAACTGGGTGATTTATTTGGTGAAGGCGGCTCTTACAGGTCTGCGGCTAATTATAGAAACACACAAGAATAGCTTTGTGTCACTAAGATGTTGAGGCAATACTAAAATGTTTTCTTTAGTTCACTGCCTGCAAAGATGTATGTATGCACATATATGGAGATAAACAGTGTGTTTTCATCTTAAATACTAATTGTTTATCCTAACGATCATGCAAACGTGATAATTGAATAGTATTGAATAGAACAGTTTATCAACACCGCTTCATAGAAAATGCTGCATTCCAGTGCTTTGCTTCACTTGAGACATCAATACATTTTAAAGATTCAGATAGAGTGAAGCTTTATTTCCCTTTAGAAATACTTTGACATTTTAGTTCAGCATTCATTTTTTCTTTCCGCATTAAAAAAACAGAAGCATACTAATACTAATTATGCATACTAATTAGATGGCAAATATTTCTGTGGAACACAGTGAGTGTAGTAATGACATGTTTTGAAATGAAGCAGGCTGAGGGAGATTCTCTTCTCCCCAACAGCAGAAGCATGACCGTATCATAAGTCATAATAAACATCCAGCTTTGTTTATTATGGGTTCTATTGTAATTGGTTGGATGAAGAAAAACTGTCATTCAGACTCCACACAGGTCAAGATTTGTGCATTTTTGTGTACTTGAGAAATGCAAAAAATGCAGCTTCCTGCCCTCTCCTGGTAGTTACTTAAAAAAATGATTTTGTACCTTCTTCCTGCAGATTTCTGTCCTGTTTTTTTTTTGTTCTCTGCGCCTCTGTTATTTCTGTCTCTTTCTCTCTCTCTCTCTTAACAAGAAAGGCTTGTGGTCCTTTATGTTTTGGTTTACTCAGGAGAGTGTTTTGTTGGCCGTGTATGTCAATTTTTTTGGGCTTCTGAAAGGTGTTTCACAAGTTTTAAAACAGTCAACATTATAGTTGTAGTTCTTTAGTCGTGAATCAGTACCACTGATCTTAAAAAGGGTGATCTCACAAAAACCTCATATTCATGCATAAATGATCTGTGTTTTGAATATTTTGTTGCTTGTGGTAGGATGGATGGGGAAGAAGGGAGGGTGAAAATTATAATGTAAAAAATGTTAAAGGTCATAAAAATAGGCTTCTTTTTGTTTATACAAAATATTTTTTTTTTTCCTGTGTTTGATGTTGGACTGAAAATGACATGTTCTTGACCCAGACATGTTCAGGTTTTGTGATTCTCCAGGGAATTTGACAGGTCTCAGGAATTTAAGAGTATTTTTTTGGTTGTAGATGTTCCAGTGATTAACAAGTGGCAGGGGCACCAAATGTGTTTGCTTTTACAATGTATTGTTAATAGGGATTTTCCCATTCAGCACTTAACAGGAGAAGGTTTATGGCTGTACTTGTAAGTGTTTGTGAAACTTTAATGAAGTGACCATGGGGCTGATAGGTGCTATCAGTGGGAAGATTAGGTGTAATGGGGCCTGCTGGCTACAGCACACAAGATAACAATGTTTTGGTGGAAACCAGGGACTATTTAAAGATGTTAGAAGTGTGGCACAACTTGAAAAGAAATGGAACAAGGTTTGCCGTGCCCATGTCTTCCAGGTGTGCAATAGGAAGTTTTAGGAAGTAAGACTCTTTTTTTAGGAACTTCTGATTTAAAAGCAGAAAGTTGACTGGAAAAGGGTGGCGCAGGATATTGGTTACATTCAAAACAGCATAAACCTATACTTCTTTTACAATATCTGCAATGTAGAATATTTATACTGTGCACTGTAAGCATATTTTCATATCACTGTAAGAATGTAATAACTGGACAACTTACTGCTTTTCTCAGAATGTGCTGTGTATGTGCAGATACCGTATCCTACACTGCAATATGCTCGACCTGACCTTTTATTTTTAGTGTGAATGTATTGGAAGCAATATAAGCCATATTTTTTATTTATTTTTCTTGACTGCTGGTAGTGTTCCTTTCTTATGTTTTTTTCAGATTCAAAATCTAAAACCAACAATATTGATTTTCTATTTTGTAACTAAACTAAACTCCCTCAATAAAACATGCAACATGGTGAGGTCATGTGACAACAGTGATTCACAGGAAAACACACCTCCCAGATTCAAACGTATATCTTTCACATGAGGATGCCTGGTAGGCACTAATTTACAGCTCCAGCAGGGAGCCCGTCAACGATTGCTAACAACTATTGTGCTCACAATTCAAATATCATGGAGAAGACAACAGGGTTTAATTGCAGTCTGGCCGTGTCTTGCACACATCGTCATTGTTCGTTGATTTTTAGGGTTTGTATTACTCCTGAGAATTTTCTGAGAAGATACTTTAATTATGGTATGGCAGAGCTGGAAAATCACTGTGCTTTGTATGTTAACCGTTCCACAGTGAATCTCAAGGGCAACATGGCAAAATGACTCTCTGTTTATGCTGTTCATGGATATTCTGATGTACGCTCAACCTTCAAACGAATGCAATTAACTCCATTGGCAGCAACTGACTTAAATTAATTCAGGTCATTTAATGAATCAGGCTGTTGGTTATATGGGGCTTTAGTGAAAAACACACAAATGGCAGACCTGTTATCTTCCAGTGAGCTGCTATTTATTCTCAATACAATTTGAAGGGACATTAAAAAAGGGCTAATTAATTTCAACAAGTAGATCGCATACAGATATTAAATCTGATGCAAAATGGGTTTGGCTAAATGATAAACAGGGTTTGGCTAAATTCTGAAATTAAAAATAAGTTTACTTGCAATGTGCAAAATCAAATTTGAACCGAATTGGCCACATTGAAAAAATTGGATTGCAATTCAGACAAAATTCTTGTAATTCTCGTAAGTAATTTAACTTTAAATCAAAATAGCATCAAATTCAGAAAGTTAATTGGGCTTTACAAGGTCTTCTCAATTTACTTTGTTGCTTTGAAGGTTCGCCCCATTGATTTCACTGTACCTTAAAGTATAAGGATTTAACACGAGAAGAGGTGCAAGAAGAGGAATATTTATCATGGTCTCACCGGGATATGTTCGGGTGTCTTATGAGGGTAGACTAAGAGACGCATTTAGAAGACACATCTCTCAAAGGGGCAGCACACACACAGGAAACTTGTACTGACAACCCAACTGCCTGGGCTTCCTGTCGCAGTGCACAGTGGTGTTTTGTCCTTGCAGAAACAACAAACATTTGCTTGCTTTTCTGCCCAGGGTCTGGGAGTGATGCCTAAATGACACAATGAAACCCCAGACCCCTCTTCTTCTAATTTCCCCCAAACTAAATGTGAGAATCAGAGCCATATATAAATCATCTTCACTCCCACTAAAGTATCGAAGCACTGTGCCTCAAAATTAATGGAAAGCTACCATGAAACAAATGGAGAAACAGAGCTAGAGTCGGACTAATGGCTCATGTGCTATGAATAAACGGTGTTGATGTGCGTTTACTGTCTCCTCTGCCCTGAATCAGCAAATTCTGTGTCTCACAGTTACAACGTCACACAGGATGTGTCTGTCTCACTTGCAGAGTAAACATGGTGCCTGTGTGCCGTGCCTCTGTGGTCCTTTTTTCTGCATTCAGTTTTTTGGGTTTAATGAAATTACATTGATCAACAGGATCCCCTTAGCAGCTACATGGCAATGCCATGGCAACCACTTACAACATGTCAGCATGGTGGCACTGAGTTTCAGCCTGGCAATCATTGTTTCATCTGTTTAATTAATTTATTTAAGAAGGTGCTATACTACACTATATAATTCAATTTAAAGTATTAAAACGCAGCTTGTGGGCATTGCAGGGTTGTTAAATATTCCATATGCTGTCAAAATTCCTCTCTATTTATTAAACTAGAGAATTACATCCCTTTTCCTCTGAATCAAACTAAACCTTAGCTAAGACAATAAAATAAACCCAAATACTGCCCCAGGATCAGTCCGCAAAGCAGTGAACCCACAGACCTCTCTGGTTCACGCATGGTGGATTTTCTCATCAGCTGACTCCCCCTGTTGGCGTATTACTGTAACTTCAGGCTTCTAGTACCTGCGCAGTCATAGACACTGCATAGAGATCGGACTGTGGAGAGAGCGGAACGCTGCCGTTTATAAGCGGGACGCTGAGGACAGAGAACCTGGGCTCAGATACTCTTCAGAGGTACACACACTTTACTTAGCTTAACTCTAGCAGGCTGAGCTTAAACTACAGCAGAGACAGCTGACTGCTTATACTCAGAGACAAAGCTGGAGGATCTGTGTTATGTTTGATGGGTGTGTGTGTGTGTGTTGGCACCACGCTCGTGAGAGAGAGAGGCTGCTCTCATGAATGACGGCTGTTTGAATGTTTGTATGTGTGTGTCCATCTAATGCTGTGTGAACACAGAGGGTGGCATACTTGCATTTTACAGTGCTGTGATACATCAGCCCAACAACCATTAGCTCATTATTAGAGAGAAACCACTGAGTCAAAGCTACTGGGATGAAGCAAATATTAAGAGTCACGGGAAAAGAAACAGAGACGCATGATAAATAGCTGTGAGTGAACTGTGATGATATTTAGGAGGGACACAGCACTGACACCCCACAGCATTATTATTTCATCAGCTGGGTACTAAGAGGATGTCAGTACTGACTTTTTAGGATGCGCTGAGCTCACACATCTAAGTTGATGCTTCTGACTGTCTTCAGATTGGCAGGTTTATCAGCCAAAATAACAGGACAGGAAAACTGTTTAACCTTGGCTTGCGTCCTTTGCACGGTTTGAAATACTGCTTTACAACTACTTTCCATATGCTATCAAAGTCATTCATTTACAGCTGGCCGATTTCATTCTCCTCTGTGCCAAGTGTTAATGACAGCATTGATTAAAGCATTTACAGTCATCATGTGGATTGGAGATTCTGGCATGATTGTTAAAGAGCTCCTGTTCGGTATATTGTTTGTTGCCTTGGCTTTCAAAAAATGTTAATGGGATTTTTAGGCATACAGAACAAACCAATCTGTTTCTTTCTAGAAAACAAATGACTGCCAGTGGGAGATTTCATCTGTATCAACTGGTGTCCTTATTAATTAATTAAGTGTCCTTTACACTTATTTGAATGAAAATCGTATTTTCTTGTACCTTTGTCCCTGCTGTTTTTTTCTGAAGTTTTATACTCACTAATATATACTATATTAATAAATATACTAATAAATAAATAAATAAATTTTTAATTAAAAATATTTGCTTGGTTGATTTTCCCCAAAAACTTTAAACACTGTGGCTGTGTTCTGGTATAAAAAATAATGCTGTGTGTTGATGCTGGTATTACAAAAAGCATACACTCAAGCTTTAAGAATTCTGACCCTGTGTAAAGCAACATCTCACACTTATCATTTGAGGAGTGTTAGCAGAGTTGCTGAGTGGAGTTAACACAGTTTTAGAACCCTTAACAAAATGTTTGAGGAATGGCTGTGCAAACACTGTAATGAGAACAGTTGCAACGAGTTGTACAATACACAGTGTGAAATCTGGAAACCTGACTTCTCCAGAGATTTAGTCTACTAAGACATGGTATAGTATGAACAGTAGAATAAATACTTGCGTTCTCTCTCTCTCTCCTTTGTTGATCTCTGGATGCTGGGTGCAGTAAGAGACAGACAGATCTCCCTTTCCATTTTTTTCAAAGGTTGAGATGCAGATTTTCTGCCTGTCAAATACACAAACAACTGTAGCTCTGCAGCACCCCCAATTCTCTTAGCCCTCCGTCATGAAAAAGAGACAAGGGTTGTACCTACTTTATTTTCTTTGACTCCCAACCACTGCATCGCCTCACCAACTTATCCAGGTTAAGCCCTAAAAATCAGACTTCATCCTGGACTCCAGGATGAACCAAAGCACTCCTTTAATGAAGCCAAAGCAGACTTTTTTACATTTATGCATTTGACTGAAATTTTTATCTAAATTAATTTACAGTGCATTTAAAGTTTTATCAGTATGCATTTTCCCTGGGAATTGAACCCATGACCTTGGCATTTCTAGCATAATTATTCTATAAGTTGAGCTACATGGCTATTGTACACAAAATGAATTCACCTGGCTTTGTAGATACTGAGAAAATGTGTTAAGTCATTTTTTTCTATTTTTTTGGTGCCGTGACTGGAAGTGTTGGCATGTACAGTGCTGTTTTTTTACTCTCAGAGGTGGCTGTGGTTTGAAGTGGCGAGTTGAGGTCTATATTGGCGTTGTTTAACATTGTGTTGTGTTTAAATGAAAGGATGACTAAAAGAGCTCTTCATCGCCCTGTTCTCGTTTATGACTTCTCATTACATGCTAAAACCACAACAGACAAAACCTTTGAACTATGGCATCTTTAAAAGAATTCTCCCCCTTTCGCTGGAAAAGACAGGAATGTGTTTAACTGCTCACTGTGTTTGAGGTGGCAAAAGAGTATGGCAGATTCTTGATATTTTTGGCATTATAATATGATTTAAATAGGAACTAGATAATTAATTGAGAATTCCTTTGAAATTTTACAGTGTTTGTGGGTGTAAATAAAGTTGGCCATTTTAAATACTTTTCTGTCATGTATGTTATATATATCTTCATTGCAAAGCAGAGTGCAAATGTTGGTTGTGAGGGGGAGGTCTGACCCTCCTCACTAAGGCATGGACACCCTAAAGGAAGTCAAAAGAATCAAATTCTGACACCTTTCATTGGATTTTTTTTTAAACATTGTTAAATTTTTGCCTGCAAAAAAGTGGTGATGCCCTGAGGATGTAACCATAGCAACAGGACACTGCTTTTCTAGCAACAATTTTAATGTTAAACTCAATATCTTACAGTGAGTCATAAGAACATACATCACTTTATTTTTAATTTACATATCACAAAAAAATGAAGCACAAAAACCTTTCTGTTATTATTTTCTTTCCTCCAGCTGAACTGGTAGAGCATGACGCTAGCCATGCCAAGGTCATGGTTTCGATTCTCAGGGAACCCTGAATACACTATAAGCCGTTTTTGATAAAAATATTCGCCAAATGGCATTAAGGTAAATGTGTTTTAAGATATTTATTGTTTGGACAAAGGCATTAGGCAGGATAATGAAAGGATGTTACTGTTGAAAGTGTCCCAGGCCAATTGGGTTATGGAAAATTGCTTTCCCTTTTTGACATCTTATCCTAGTATCACCACGAGGCAATAGATTTTTAAGATTTGTGACATGAGTTTTTAAGAAGCCAGAGGACAGACACTTGTAAAATCTCCAAATCTTATAGACACACTGGTGAGACCGTAGGAAGTTGGATATTTGGGCTGGACCAGGTATATTAAGCAATAATTATGGTCTCCTGTTTAGTGTTCCTTGCTTTGTTGGTTTAACATTTTGTTGTTTCTCTGCTGGGATTGCTTTAAAACTGTTTTGTGGAAAGTTATGCTGCACCTGGGCTTAATTTTAATGACTTTAAACAGTAGTTTAAAGTAAGCTAAAAACAAGAAGATAGCATCTTTTGGAGAAAAATTAGCCTTTGGTAATAATATAATAATACACTATCTGTGTAATCTGTATAAAAATCTGATTAAATTGTTAATGTTGGTGTTATGATCTCATTATATTGCTGCATTCCACCCACTAGAAATTGTGGCTTTATTGCTAGTTTCGAGTAAATAGAGCCTCATACTCACACTGGTTGCTTTAATAGTCTTTCATCCCTCTCTGTTTCATATTTCACAGATAGATTCACGTTCCGAAAATTGACAATGTATTAGGGTCCTAGCTTCTTAGGTTCTCTTGGGCATTAAGCTGCATTAATCTATATGTATTTTCTGTAATCTGTTTTTGTTTTATTGCTTTATCTGTATCTTATTAGAATCTTGTCTCTTGTTTCTTGTAGATCTATACTGATTGGGCAAACCATTACTTGACCAAATCCCGCTGTCCAAGGCTTATTAAGGACCTGACTCAGGACATACCCGATGGAGTTCTGCTGGCAGAAATCATCCAGATAATAGGTAAACACACCATTCACTCCATTTACTCTCCAACTCTTTTACAGCCACATTTATACACACAGTTTCTCGCAAATATAATGCAGGCTAATAAATCTTTTGAAGGTCATCTGAGTGAAAAACTACTTGGTGTAAAACATGCTTGTACATTTGTGTAAAACATGCAATGTAACTATTCACAGTGATTGATAAGTTAGTAAATTCACGTTTAACTGGATTAGATGTTGTGAAATTAGCATCATGCGAATCGAGTGCTATTTCTGCACTATTAAAGCATGTGTCTCCCATGTGTTCTTTTTATGGAGCTCGGAATGATTTGTGTTGTGCATGTGAGCTTGTCTTTTATATTTTTTCTTCTCTCTTTCAACGTCATTCTGTTTTCTCCTCCTCTGGGCTGTCCCAAAAATGTATTATGAACCTCTGGCATACAATGACAGATCCTATGACACAAACTCAAACAGTTGATGAATTAACAGCTGTACATTTTCTTTGCATTTTCTCCTAGACTGCAATTACACACACAGTTATTCACACACTGCAATGGAGTGAGAGGAAATAGACTGTGGTGTGTTAATGTTGTGTACCAATGTGTGGCTTAACCCAGCAATCTCTGTGTTGCAGCTAATGAGAAAGTAGAAGATATAAACTGTTGCCCCAGGAGTCACTCTCAAATGGTAAGTGTCTAACCTTGCTTCATTCATTACACTTGTTCATTCAAAATATTTACAACAAAATTGTGCTTGCAACTTTGTGGAAAAGTTATAATTGTTCATTGAATTCAAAATAAAACAAACAAACAAAAAGTCAACTGCGATGTCAAATCTGTAATGTCATATTTGATTTGTAGAAACCAAGGGTGGATTTCTGTACAGGGCTTTTATTACACCAGACAGTGGCAGGTTAATTAAAATTTACTAGCCATAACATTACTGTTCATGAAACTGTGCATTGTTTATTAAGCATATTTTTTTAACCAAAACAACAAGATTATCTAGGCTTCTTTGATTTCAGTGTTGAGATGGTTCAGTTTCAGAGATGATTCAGTTTCAGTAACACTGTGGAAAAATATCAGAACATGTGATTTTGTTGTTCTATTCTGGTGACTTAATGCAAGAAATATTTTGCAATTGTGTTACTGCATGAAGTTAATTTAGATACCTGAATATTTGTATTAGCATAACAGCATTTAATGAACACAGGCAATGCATATTATAGCCATGTAGGTACATTTTACATTGTATTTATTCTGTGTCTGTTTAATTAGAGCATTGTGCTAACCTGCTAAGCTTTACTACAGTAAAAGCTTTAGTGGCCCCTCTAGTCCTTTTGGCTGGAATGGACCAGCCGGATGCTAAGCTATAACTCTTTAAATGTCAACATTACAGCAGAGAATCTTGGGATTGTTGCTGTGGGCTTCTTCTAACAACTCTCTTGTAGGTATATTTCTGATATCGGAATAACACAAAGAATGTAGTAAAGACTTTAGTTTTCAGTCCAAGGCTAGCTGTTTGATCTTGTGTAGTAGAGATTGTGTCTGTGTTTGTAGGGTTTATATTGTTTTGTTATAGCCCATTTATCTTTGCACCTGCTGTCAGCATGTATGTAAAGGTTTTATAGTAAGGAAGTGTTTCTACAAGGCGGCTGTATATAGAAAACTGTTACGGGAAGTTGAGGTTACAGAGCAATCAGACGTTGAGACATTAGCACACAGACATACATGCTGTGTACTACAGCCGAGGTACAGTGCAGCAACACACCAGCATACAGTAGCAGGTGACATCTGTGTGATCAGTGTTGATCTCTGTTTGATAGGAACTGGTAGTTGTTTAAAGGTATTGCTGTGTCTGATTGTGTATGTGCGTTGAGAGGATAAAAAATATCCTGCCCTAAGACTGGTGTTTAGGAATAAATCAGGAAAGTAATCCATTGTACCCCTTTTCCTGTATTTGTTACAGTGTGATAGTTAATATTAAATAGTAAATCATGTTCAGCCTCATTACACACGAAGCAGGCAATCTGCCAATGAGCAATACTCTGCAATAATCATAATTGAGAAGTTCCATATCAATTAGGCTAGATATACTGTATGTCTGCAGATTTTTGTCTGAGAATCAGTCAAACTTTTGCATCCTTTCCATGTCCATTAAAAGCATCTGTTAAAAGTGGCTCTGCATAAGGGCTTAATTTAAAAGCCTGTAATGTTGATTTGTCATGGTGCTTTCCTGAGAGATGTGGCTGTTTGGTAAATTACATGTGTAATAAATTCTCTTTTATTGATCTAATTCGTCTCTTGGGCCTTAATTAAACTGACATGAGGAAAGGCAGATAAATTGGCTTCTGCAGACGGACGATGGAAGCATTTGTAATAGAAACGGCAAGTGTTCCAAATTTAAGAAGGGCAGGTCCCACTTTTCTCATAAGGAATTGCAATGGTTCCAAAGGCTGGTATTCTGATTTGTATGGAATTCCAAACATGTCAACCCTCCCAATGGGCCATTGCTGCCATTTGTGGCCTAGTCAGTGAGACTTTTGGAGGTTGTATGTCAGATTGGGAGTTCCCCTGGACTTGGCCAAATCCCATAAGCCTGCATTTATAAGCCAGTAAATGTAGTATAACTAATGCAGGCAGATAAACATTCCCAGAGGAATGCACACAAATTATTTTGCACATCTCTTAAAGATTACCAAATATCGGAGGCTGCGTAATGGAAAATTGCTAATACTGTATGCAGTTCATTTTCAACTTTAGAATTAATGTTTGGTACATTAAGATATCACTTAAGTCCCTTGGCCTCCTAACTGATGTTTTCCACTCTCAACAGCCATTGTTGGGAAAAATTTGGTCTGATGTTGTCGTCCCACCTATCAAATGGCAAACAACAGAAATTGAGCTTGCAAAAAGTGCCTTTGAATGCAACCAGGTGCACTCCAATGAAAAAACATCTAAATAAATCCAAACAGGGTCACTCACTTTTTTAATATAATCTATGAAATTACAACTTTTATTCAAAAAATACAAAAAACTGTTATTACTTACTTTAACAAGCCAGTATTACAAGAACAGCCCTTCATTACATTCCATGTAATAACCATTTGCACCTTTTTGAGGGCTTGATAGCCCCGTTTATTCTTATTATATAAAAAAGAGTGACTAATAAAAGAAAAGTAGAAAAGTAATGTCAAGTGGGTTTGGAAATGCATGATGGGGGAGTAAATAATGACAGAGCTTTTCCTTTAAGAATATAGGTCATATTAAAGGCAGAGAGATGCCTTCCATCTGTCTATATACATATAATATGTCTCCAGCAGGTTTGAGTTTGTGGCCGTCAAGAGAGATTGACTCCTTGGCTATCTCCCTGGGTCATGGGGGAGGACTAATACAGTTAAATGTGTGTTAGTGCTTATAAAGTGGATTCATCATCTGGGTTCCATCTGTTAGCAGTGCACAGGCTGACATCTGAGGCTCCTAGCTGGTCCCTCTGATGGCACACCGCATTCACCTTCATCTAATTTATACACTATCCGTCCAGCTGTTCATTAGAGAGCACAGACAGCTCTACCGGGGGACCCTGCTAGATATCAGCTTGTCCACATAATGTCAGAATCTGTAAATCTAGCAGTGTGGATGGACTTGGGGACATGATTGAAATAGTTGAGTTAGTTAGTGTTTCAAAGACCTGTGATGTATTGCATGGGGCATGAAAGCTGCAATATCTTGATCAGTTGTAAAGTGTTAAGTAAAATGTGTAAAGTTGTAAAGTGTATGTTTATCAATCCATCTTGTCAGTCACACTACACATTGCTATGTCAAAATTGTATTGGACCCTGCAATGAATATAAATGACAGGGTACGGCATAATTTCATATAATATATCATTTATATAACAGACTATCCAGCTATTCTTGTTTGTATTCTTTGAAACTTATTGTTTTACAAAATGAAAGTTTGCAAAAAAAGTCACTGTCCTACAGTATCTATCTCAAACCCTAAGTGAACATCTAAACAGCTAATCCAGGTCTCCAAGTCTTCACCTTTTTGAACCAGGTGTGTTTTTGAAGCTAAACATGTTCTGCCATGTTGGCATTTAATTAAATGCAGGGAATAGAAAACTAAACCTAGTGTGATCTATAGCCCATTTAATCCCTGCTTAAACTATATAATTGTCCATCTAAAACGTTATGATCAAATCCCCAAATAACATGCTTACAGAGATAGCTGGACTGGGCTAGACTTTCACTGCTTCTGATTCACTGCTTCTGCTTTCATTGGTTCTGCTTTCACTGCTTCTGCTTTCACTGCTTCTGAGAAGTTTGGTATGGACTAAGTATGTTTTGCACAAAGTTATGTGAAATGTCTCACCTTGTCCGCTTTTGTGTTTAACCCCAAACAGTGACACTTGGCACTCACATTGGATTTGTGAATATTGTTTATTATATCACAGGCAAACATATTTGACAAACATTTTCATGGAGCTCCAAATATCCGCTCTCCCAGAGTGAAAATCAAAGAGCCTAAAGCTCTGATTATATCTCATCTGAAGACTTTTCAATGCTTCATTCAAATTCTGCTCAGCAATAGTAAGAAGCTTAATACCATACAGGAAAAACTATAAAAGTAAGCCAGTGAAATCCCAGAGCAACTGTGTTTCTTTTAAGGAAAAGCACAAAGGGGAAAATCTAGACAAAGGAAAGCATAAAATAGACATTGACATAAATGAGCACAGCCAAAACCCTGTTTCAGATGGCAACAGGAAACAGCCTGATATGCAATAGGGAGAAAACAAAAAAATCGGTCACCTGCCTCAATTATGAGGCTGACTTACAGTAAATAATAAATACAGTACTGCCTTTACAGGGAGCTTTTTTGATTCACCAAGCCACTTTTAGTTCCTTTTGTTTAAAGATGTAGGTCTATAGGTTTTTACACAGAGGGATATGGAGTTTATCCATGGTACAGCATGTTGGCATACTACCAACAATTTTGAAAGTAGTATGCAGCGTGCATACTATGCACAGTTTAGACGTTTCTGTACTGTATGCATGGAATATGATACCAAGCTGCATTATCTTAAATGTGCAATACTGTATGCTTAAAGCACACTGCACAATTTCCCACAATGCAATGCACTCTACTTGACATTGCATCTTTAAGTCTTTTTTTAATTAGTATTGATTATCTAAGATGATAAGTGGATAACAGACGCTTGTTTAAACAG
>JAZGTK010013179.1:0-14474 GCA_036877625.1 Ambastaia sidthimunki | reverse complement strand
TAACCGTGCGCTAAAATGCCATGGCAACAGTTCAGCCGAATTGATTTCATAAGCACAAGACTGCTTCTGCTCTCCTGCAGAAGCTATTATAACTCAACAGGCCATGAGGTTTCTCACAACCAGAGATTGGCACTGTTGTGTGTTATACCTGGTATAATAAAACCTGTCTTGCACATCTTATGAAAGTCCACCTGACCTTTCGTTTACATTGTAGAGCTCTGTGATAGCAGTATGATGTTCCTCTTTGTCTGCACAATGTTACCAGAGTAAATGATCAGAAAGTCTCCATGTTTGATCTGCTCATCTGCTCCTGCAGAAAATTAAAGAACTCAGAACAGCACAATGCTGTCCGTATGTGTCTCACATTACTGCACCTGACTGCTGAACTAGCTGATGTTGGGAATCTGCTGCCAGGCTATTAGCATCTGTCTTCTATAACCATATCACATTTAATGAAACAGGAAAGATCAAAGGACATTATTAACCTCCACAACGTTCTTCTGAACTAAAGAGCAGTGTTTCATTTTTCCTTTCTCGTCTGACTGACTTAAAAAAACATTCAATGTAACTGCAATTATAATGGTTCTCATCTTCAGAGGCAAACTACAAATGAAGAGAAAGTGGCTGCAAGATCTTGTACACCTGATTTATTTGAGAATTAAATGAGACGCACTATATCTGCCTTTAACTGAATGATTAATGTGGCTGTGTTTTTTTTTTAAAGTAGAACTCAATACTGTAACTGTACAGTGTAATAACTGGGTTCCCTTTCAACCAGCTATAAATCCACAAGCCAATCAAAGACTGACCTCCACACTGCAACACAAGATGTGATTGGTCAGATGAAGTTGTACTCATGAGTATTTCTGATTGGCTAAATCACAGATCAATGCTTCTTAAACTCTCCAGAAACCTGCAGAAAGTATTTGGCTGTAATAAGAATTTGCATAATGTCGTTTTATAACAGTTCATGATAATAAAACACTTTTTAAATCTTTTTGATGATGTCGGTGGATCATGTTAATGAGGGGCATTGGGGGCGTGCCGTCATTTTAACAGATTGCTCTGCTAACAGTTTAAAGTGAAAGCTTTGAACACACTCGAGTACATTAGCCTGATTGCATGTCTCTGTTTTTTACTGAACGCTGATGCAAACACCACAAACGTGCTAAAATGCACCACTTGAATTCTATATTATTTGTGTCTGTTTCACAGGCATTTTGTTGCTTTGCTATTATATCTGTTATATTGTGATGTCACTGTTCGGTGATTGATAATATTTTGACAGAGTTTCTTACAGGGCTGTAACAGTAACAGAGCTGCCTTATATAATATATAACAGTACATCTCATTTAGTTTTATATTGATTTTCTTCATATATTGCGCTATACAGGATCAACAAGCCGTTTGTTTCATTTCTCCTGAATCCTGTCTTAACATCTGGGGATCGTGTCACTGGGGAAAAGTTGGAAATTTGTTTCCATCTTATTGCATTTTGAGCTTTGTGCTAACCTTGCTGGGCCCACAGGTTTAGAAAGCTTAAGACGGTTATCCGAGCGTCCCAATTGGAAAGACAGACTACAAACAAGGTTTTATCATGAGGCTGTACATTGTTTGAATCTGTGGCCATTTATTGAGTGCCACTAAGACTGATGGATAGGAGAGATCTTTTATGTTCAGACACACCTTTTTATTGCCAGACAATGAAGTGGAAGATTAATGGGGTTGGCAGGTAGTTACTCATGAGTGTTAGACCATTACAATCTGCACCAGCACTGATAGAGAGATTTCACTTATGCAAATGGGAAAACCTGGTCATGTTGTTTGTCAGCAATGACTGAAGCCTGATGACTCTTATAGATATACAGACACTTGAAATGCTCTTATAACAGTGTTTGATATGCTGCTGTTTTTTAGATCTCCTTCGTATCTCAATTGTTTCTCCTAGGCAGCAATGAGATTAAATGGAGAGCAAGTCTATCTTGCACGTGTGTCCTCTAGCTTTTAAGAAAAGGTCTCAACATCGTTTCAAATCCTGCTCAAATCAGTCAAAATGGCTGAAATCAATATTTAAAAATTTAATGATTTTCTTTTTTTTTCAAAATATCTGAGCTATGATTTTAGTTTTTAGTGCTACACTCGGATCATCTCATTAGTAGTTTTTTATATTTCTCCTGAGAAATTTTAAATTAAAGACACATTTAAAAACACCTTTACACAGTTCACCTATACAAGTTAAGGTTACCTACCAAATTAAGGACTAGTTACTTACTGGATCAGGTGTTTAAACCCCTTAAACTGCAACCAGCTGAATATACGGAGCATGAAACAGAACTTTATGGATCTGTAATGTTCAGTCCACTGATACAGATGCAGATAAATGACTAAGATGTTAATCTTCAGTGTAAAGGCTGGATGTTGTACAGATGTTCTGTCAGTAACAGAAATGTCATTTGTGTGCAGATGAGCTGATTGCTTCTCGTTTCTATAAGACCACATGCTGATAAGCTGGCATTGATTTCACACATTGACCTCATCACTGGGAAGAAATGAAGACATTTTAGGAGAAAATTAATGAGAAATCTGGGATGATTTATATTGACCCATCAGTTTTCTGATTGCATGTGTCATGACTTTTACAACTGCATTTAAAGTCATTATCTTCTGTCAGTGAGAGCAACTATACTCAACACTTTCTCTTCATCCACTCACCCTCATATGTTCAAGGACACGTGTAGAGTTTTTGATGATCTTTAAGCATCAGTACAGATATATAAGAGGTTTTACAGCGCGATCCATCTCTGTTCGGGTCAGAATCAGGGTCAAAATCTTTAATGAAATCTAATGAGTGTGTCACAAAAAGCATAAATCTGGGACTGTTGGTTGAGGCATGCTGTCCACTGTAAAATACATCCCACCAGACTAAAGGACATCCCACCCAACGACACTGTTTCAGGCCTATAAACACAATCCTAGCGGAACTTTGTTCCATGCATGTTCTAGCATAAATCTTGAATCCTCAGTTTAACTCACTAAAATCTGTTTAAAATGCTTATTTACAAAATGATATATTTAAGGTATATATTTAAATGCTATATTGGTATATGCATACATATGTATAAATATACAGACACAGACACACACAGACACAGCATTGTAAATTGCTTTGGATTACTGTATCTGACAAATGCATAAACAATGTAAAGCAAAGTGATTGACTTTTACAGGTTTTCCACTCAAAACAGCAAGTTTTCTGTCTTAATCTGGCAGCCGCGGGGGAAATGCTCTGCTGTTCTGTGAGGATCTAATTAACTCCAGATTTAGGTGACTGAACTGGGTGGTGGAGTGAAGAATGGTGTCTGTTAAAGGGACACAGGGGTGCGAGGATGATGATGTCAGAGTTTGAGGTGGTTGGATTGGCTCAGTGGGTGATGACAGAGATAGACAGACAGTGTCAACTAAAGACATTTGGTATCTGTTCATCACAATCTGATGGATGAAACGCTGTACGTTTCTTCACTGGGTTATTCCTAGTTTTTCATCTCTGTGAGCTAGAGATACTAATAACACTAGTTAAACTAGTAAATCATTTCCTCTCTGCTTTCAGATTTATGCAGGAGTACAGCATATTTTTATAGCATTGTCTCTGAGATTTGTCTGAAATTAAATCTTAACCTCTAGACATGAATTCATTTGAATTATGAAAGTAAATGTCACACTGTTGTCTACACTTTAATATTTATTTTATGCTTTTGAAGTCCAGCATCTCTCATCATGAACGGTCACGAGTACAACTCAATGTCAAACGGTTCACAAAAACAATTCTCTGAAGAATTCTGCAATTTAGCTTTCCCTTCATTTGTGTTTGAATGTTGAGAATAATAATGTCAAAAATTAAATCCCTTTTCTATTTCAGAGAAGTACAACTTGTACGTGGCTGTGCAGAGCCATTTAAAAAGATCATTTATTCAACATTAGATTAACATTAGATCAACTGTTTACATGTCATGTAATGTGAGAATGTTTGTATTACTCTTTATTTGACTTTTCTGATTTCACAAAGTGTCACGATGAAGGAAAAGATGAAAGCTGACAGAAATCTGTGCTCAGGCTCTAGTCCAGCATGCTGACTGTGTACTGTGTGCTTCTTCAACACCCCTGGCACCTCATTACCTAAACAATGGATTTTCCATCAAGCATTTTGTCCTCCAGTGTCACTTTCTCACTCTCTGCTCTAATCACACGTTCAGGCTTGTCACACTTGACATTACTGCTCAATAATCAGCCTACAACAGGATTGACTAGAACCAATGAACAATATGTATTTAAACATGTATTGGGTGGAACAGTTTTTAGACTGTACCGGAACAGTATTATTTTAATTGTTCTAAATGGTATACAAATGTTATTTGAGTATAACTATTGCAAAGGAATCTTCAGTACTTATTTTTAAACCACATATAGCTCTGAAATCTCCCTACAATAATTTTATCGCGTTCTAACATCTTTCCCTTTAAGGAAAATGGACCAGAAAGTATTGATGACTCATCCTGCACTACACAGATTTATCCAATCAGATATCAAAGACTCTCTGCAAGGAATGTTGGAAAAAGGGTAACAATGAGCATGAGGTACAGGAGCCCTTGTGGATATATTATCATCATTCGCCTGTCTGAATGATATATTTAAAGCTGTTCGGCTCGCTGCAGCCCACAGAACAGATTTGAAAGCCAGCAGACAGTAAAATCTCATTTTCAAACTCTGGATGAATGGCAGAAGACGAGTCATTATCACCTCCGTCATCACAATGTGAAGATCATTAGACTCAAAACCGGGGTCCAAACTTTCATCTGTCATTCAGAGACGATATCTGACATATGAAGATGTTTTTTATTAGTGCTTGAGACCGTTATCAAACCGTTTTTGTATCATCTGCTAAATTCTTTTGTAAGATTAACAGGTAGGTTAGATATGCAGAGAATTTTTCCTGTATATTGAACAAAGGTGGGATACACTGCAACCTAATGTCATTAACATTCAAATGCATCATTTATATTGTCTATTTTTACACAAGCATCAATACGTGGTCATTCCCAAACACCTCAGGTTAGTAACTGGTCAGTTTTATAGCTGTGCATACAGTATGCAATGCAGACCTTCCAGGCTCCATATTAAATAAATGTCTTTAACAGAGAAATAAAATGACGAACAACCAGACCAATTTCTACTGTCAAACAAACTGTTTTTTTTAATTCTCACAGATGGCTGTGACCAAAATCTGTATTTCTGGCAGTTTTAGAAACATATCAAGTCTTCGAATAATGTTGACATTGCTGTGAGCTTAAGATCTTTGTTGTTTTAAAACGGATCCAAAACTGATGCTACTTAATCTACAATAAAAAAAATTTACTTAGTAGATGAATGAGTCACGTTGAACGAGTGCCATCATCTGACAGAGCGGCTGGATCGAACCTCAGTCATGATGGTCACATTTACTTACACATTACTCACATTTACTTACAGGTGAAAAATGGAAATTCACTTTCAGTCTCATTAGCTTCTGTGTTTGTACCCTCATCATTTCTGATGCTTGTTTGACTGTTTGGTTTCCGTCCAAAGTTTTTTTTTTTTTTTTTACTGCAGCTAATGGAACATTTACTCCCCTAGTGATCCAAACAGAAAGTGTGTCTGACGGCCACAGAATCTTAACAGACACCAGGAGCTTTTGGTTTGTTTTATAGACATTAAAAGACTCATCTTGAATTCATATTTAGAACACGACCCAGCCTCTCTGCTCAGCTGAAGCCATTTATTTCATGTGGCTGTCAGTTCGACTAGCGCAGAATTGGCTACCAGCAGAGGACGGAATCAACCGCTAACAGAATAAAGGCGACTGAGTGGTCGTAAATCACCCACATCTGTATCTCATAAATCTCTTGATTTAAAGTGGAGGAAAATAAGATGAGCTCCAGGGGCTGTTTATCAGGGCCGGGCTGTACGGCGAGGTTTTCATGGCTGTTCTCGTTTATGGCTACCCTGTGTCAATTTACAACATCTCAACCACGGCTTGAGTGTCATTTTTAACATGAGCGGTCAGCAATATGTGCTTTTTACGTAGCTCAACTTGCGTTAGCAGCCAAGGTCATGAGTTTGATTGCCAGGGAACTCTGATACTGATCAAATACAGCCTAGAGTTTTAATTACACTGCAAGTCACGTTGGATGAAGCTTTTGCCAAATTAATAAGTGTAATAAATCGGTCCCAGTGTATTGTACACTAAATGCACCATGCTTTGAAATGCTTTTCTTGCATGTGTGAATGTAGATTTCTCGTCTGGAGCCGCCAGTGTTTGAACATCTCTGTCCTGACAGGTCACTGCACTGATACTGCTGTGATTACATTTATATCTAACTGAGATTTTTAAATGGACGCTCAGCAGTTAGCATGTGTTTCATCTCAGGGCTCATCCCAGCAGTTAGGAGACAGATGATGAGGTGAAATAAATCAACACTGAGCAATGACAGACGTTTAAACATTTCCCTGCTGAGGGGAGTTTGGTAAAGGTGAAATGTGAGCTGTCAGACACACTGCTGACATGAGGAAATGATGTTCCTGTAGCTACAGTCAGATACTGTAATCCTCACACTAAAGCCTGATATTCTGTTTCTCTCTGCTGCTTAAAATCTCAAAATCAGGAGAAATGTTCATATTTGTTGCCGTTAGGATTTAGTCTGGTGAGGTGTTTCTTGGCAGACTGTTAATTGACTGCCGTTATGAAGATTTTTCTCTCTTTGTTAACAGACACTCTTCACAGAGTTTAACAGTTTCTGAGAGGCTATAGATTTGTTGAAGCTGTTAACCGTTACATTTTTGAACCCCTTTATCAAACCAGAAATGTGTTGCTGTCATCATTTAGTATTGCATTCAAATGAATAGTAACTATATTTACAACAATTCACTTGTTAACTGAAAACAACTGATACTTTGGGTAAAACCTGAATTATCCGAGACACCCACATGCTAATCATCTTTATCTTAATCATTAAATTAGTTAAACTCTGTATGAAGTCTACACTGTGTTTATTAAACAGACTGATGAGGACACTGTGAGGAAAGGAAATCGATGAACCATTGGGTAAAATATGGCTAATATCGGTGACCTTTTCCTCAGTGAAAGTCATGTGACAGCATAACTAACCCATTGATGAACTTGATTAGTGATTTTGTCTGGGCAATAATCAGTGATAGGCAGAAACATCATTTGTTTTGGGCCAGGTTTTATATTACAAACACGCCCATTAATGGCATCCAGGTAATGACCCAGACTATTGCCCAGGGCATTAATGTTCAGACATTTAAAGCTTCAAAAGTACAATTCTAAAACAAAATAAAGATAAAAACTTCAATTACTTTCGTATATGAAACACACAAGATGACTTTATGAAGAATATCTTGCCCTTCTTTTTCATATAGTGATAAATTATTACAGAATTCATTTCTGAATACAATATACTGTTACTTTAAGGTCACATGAGAAGTTGTGATTGTCTTTTTTCTATTGTGATATCAGTCAGAATGCAATGATATGATGTCCTTCTAGCCTGTCAAACTATGCATTTAGATTTGGATTATGTGCAAAGCTAGTTTGCTGTTGCTAGCCTCTCTGAAACTGCCTGTTCTACCTAATCTCCAGCTTTACTGATAGTCTTGGTTTGTCCTGCGGGACGCTGGCACATGTCACCACAGCTTTGACATCAGCAGGTTCAATCCATATTCACTGCGTTGTCACTGGATTCACACCAGATGTAATTTAATATACAGATGGCCGGGCAGCTGTAACCTTGCCAAAGGCAAAGAACTATGTCATTAACTTCAGAAGTAACGTCTTTAGATCTGTCCAGTAAAATAGTTTAATTTTTAGAATGACTTTCAAATACTGTAAGAGAGAAACAGAGGGAAGATTGAGATATTTGCATTCTGCACTAAACTGATACAAACTCTGGAAATACAGAAGAACAGGAACTCTTCTGTAGTAGATTTTCTGACAGTTTTTCTATTTGTTTCCTAGTCTAAATCTTACAGTACATGTCTTTTGTTACTGCTTCATATAATCCTAAACTCCATTATAGAAAGACTATTATAAATAGCATAAATAGAACAATGGAAATTGTGCCAAGTAATCCAAAATAAATTAAACAACTATGTATCTTAATAATACAAAATAAAATTGTGAGGAAAGTGCCCTTAAAAGTGGGTATTTCCAAGCACTGCGGTTTGGAACAACCCTACAGAATGCCATATAGCTGCACAGGCAGTGGACTGTGAATTCCCATTTTATCTATTGATTCTCCACCCGCACTTTTAGGTGGAATCTTGTACGTTTAATGCAAACCTGTTAATTGCTTCCTAAACCATTCCGAGTTGGAATGCCATGCCAAGATATTTCACATACCCCTTAAATTTTTGCAGCTCTTATAATCTAATAAAATGAAATGCCTTTTTGGACTACACAGAGCTTAGTCAACACCTACAGACTAAATCTCTGTGTGTCTGGAGCCATTTTTAATTAAGGCCACTCCTACAGAGACTGTTGATTGGACGAGAGCCTCATTCAACACATTTTTTTATTTGATGGCGATCGTAATCAACACATGTAGCTGCAGGTTAATGGTAAGCTTATTAAAGACACACTGAAGCTAGTTTTCGATGTTAACTGATGGTAAATCAATCATAAACCTGCTCGGATGACACGGTTTAATCAGAGACTCTTGACACTGATGGAAGAGGCTTGTTGTGTTTACAGGTTTATTTCTGATGTGTAGCAGTTGAGTGGACAGTCTAGTGTCACTGCTCTGCCTTTCAATTGAGTTTGTCATGTCTGACTCCTGTTCATTTAATAATTATTTATTTAATAATAAATTAAATAATACTATGATTTAATAATACTATGAATCAGAGGCGAGGAAGCGTGTGTGCGTGTGTGTGTGTTGTGTGTTGGGATTAAACTGTAGATCTGTTTAAAACTATAGTGGTGTACCAAAACAAAAACATAAATGCTACTGTTTAGGTTAATTTAGTTGCTTCTGCCCACAAATAGAAATTTAAATACTCTCTTATTTCTAGAAGACTTGTAATAATAAATTGTGTCAATAAATTGTGTCTTACTACATGTTTTACAAATATTTGCAGTGCAATTCCTGCAGCTGTGTCCTGACTAAAATGCTGAGGTTTAATTTCAATCATCATCGCTTGAGCTGAAAAAAACAGGAATAAATAAACACTCAAGGTGACAACCGGGTGTCAGGTCTCACCGAGCGCAACAAGCGTGTGCAGAATGAATTGTCGAGAGAAACAAATGAGATTGGTGATGGAGAAAAGGGGACGTCTGTGATTGGATGATAGATGAGGACCGCTCGTGGTTTCCTGTCTGGCTTTCAGGCTGTGATGGATGGCAAAACCAGGTGTCACCTGGGATTGCCTTTTCTGAACCCCCCCCACCTTCTACAAATTTGCTCTGTCTCGTTCTCTTAGTCATACACAAACAACCATCCCCCCCCCTTCCTGTCTCGCTCACCACCTCTGTTCTCACGCGTTTGTATTGCAAATATTTTATCTTACTAAATAAGAGAAAAACATGGATTCTGTCTGAAAACTTGCTCTGCTCTAACCAAATGAATGTTTTTAAACCAATCTTTTTCTCCTGTTGTACAGAAAACAAACAAGCACAAGTTGAGAAATACAGTGACGTTAGAAAATATGAAGCGGAGTGACTGAACTTTATTAACGAATGACGAATAACAAACGTTATTAATTGAAACGAGCAGTAAAGTGTAAACTATATCTGCTGGTGTTTGGGAAATACAATTCTGAACCGTTATGTAAAAATATCAATATAAATTAAAGATAGACATACACTCTATCTGCAATTCTATTAAGACATGAAACATGTTTAAACTAAATGTCAAGACACAGTAGGGCTGCTTAACTCTGAGTATTTGTAGTAATGCAGTTTAATTAACTTGACTAACCACATATCCATTGATCACACAGCAGTAAACAAACAAACATGATTTAAATGTTAATGCAGAATTCCAGCATCAGCAAAAATCCGTCATCTCCGTGACAACAGTATTAGTCCACGTGTCCGTTTAATTACAAGATGGATAAATATTTCAGCACTGAATTGGAGTTTTGTGACTGATATTGTTTGTGTTTGTATACAATAATAATCGCTTGTTTAAAGCTATTAAAGATATTTCTTTATAATGAAACATGACAAAAATCTGTTTTACTCACTGGATAAAGTCACTTGCTTTGTTAATGACAAATGTTTTGGTGTTTTGAGTAAAGGTCATTTGTACAATAGCAGCGTAACAATTTTCATTCATCAAGCATAAAATTTTCAATTTTCTACAGGTCACTAAATATTAAAATATCACTCATGATTTAAATTAATATATGAAAGGATGATTCATAGAGCAATGAGCTCATTTGAATGATATCTCAAAGCCTTCTGAGAGTTAACAGACCTGTGACAAGCTGTAATGATGAAATAATAGTGACATTGTGTACCAGCATGTATATTATAACTGTGTAAACATGTTGTGTTCTTTCAATGTAAGCTTGAGGAAAACTTTAGCTTGAGTTTTCCTCTGAACAGAGCTTGTGTTTGTGTTGTGGCTCTCAGATAATTTGTCTCTCTATCAGCTTCACTAGAAGTGTGTGTAGCGAGTGATAACATGCACGGACACGAGACACTGGGCTTGTCACACTCTGTTAGGGCTGCTGGTGTGTTAAATGCCCTGTGACACACACACGCTTCTCTCTCTTTCCAACACCCACCTCCTGATTTCCAATATATTTAATAAATCATGGAAATGCACTTTTTTTAAATATCACAAAAACCTCACGCAATGAAAATATTTTTTGTTTTGGACCCTTTCTGCACTAAATGCTAAATGTTCCCAACCAATAAACACCTAAAGTTTTAAAGGTGAAACATCCTGCAATATTAAGATGAAAGATTAAGATGTTTTACTCTTAAAACAATTGCACATACCCTTAAAACCCAACAAATACATCTTAACAATGGTAACAATCAACAAAGACACCAATAAATTAAAATGCTGAGATCTAATGATGGCTACAATAACCACAACAACCTGGAGTACTTACATGATGTCAAACATCTCAACTGCACACACGTTATGTCTCATCGTCCTGACTGACTCTCTCTCCAAACTATCACCTGATGATCGTCTGTTTTAATACTGCCTATAAACGCAGCCTAAAGACGTTGTCTTGTTAACTTTTAGTAGTCCTTTGTTTGTCTCCATAGTAACCTACTAGTCCATAGTAAGTCCCTGTAGTCACTTATCAGGTCCATTTGTTCCCATAGCAATTAATTGGTCTCACCTGTGTGCAGTTTAGTTTCTACATTCACCCATGTTTTCAGTCCTGGTCTTAGTTTAAGTCTGTGTGTTTATTTGAGGTCTCCAGAGTTCATGTGTTTTTGTTATTAAATGTATATTTTGAGCTCACTTTCCTGTCTTTTTGTATAACACCTATTTACACAACACAACACATGACAAATATAGTTTTTTTTATTTCTGTGGCAGTGTTTTAAAGTGGAGTCTTCTGGCGTCTGTGCAGCAGATGTTTCTGTAACTAGCATCCTTTGCTTCAGTAGCAGAGAGATGGAGTTTGTGTGGTAATTACCATCTGCTACGAATCGTTCAGCTGAACACAACAACATACGGTTTTGCTAATGCAGGCGGTTTGTGTGCTCTGTTATCAGACTGTGTGTTTGATGTTTATTCACTGCTTTCATTTACTCTGATGTCCAGTTGTTCATTATTTTCTTGGTGTGTATTTGTCTTGCTAACATTGTACAGAAGAGCTCTCAGTATTTTCTGGGAAGCTACAGGAATAATTTAGTGAGTGTTAGACGTGGTGCTGACTGTTTTCAGACTGACTGGGCTTAAGTCGTCCAAAAATTGCTTTTTCTCTAAATCCTGTTCGCATTCAGCACACAGTGTTTCTCTTGCTGAAAACATCTTTATTTTCTTTGTTCTAAATGTGATTCAAACTTTTTTCATATGCTTTATGTTAAAAATATTTTATTTCACACTTTATTTGTTTATTTATAATCACTGTACAGTCTACAGATGTGGGTCCAAATCTAATTTTTAAAGTCTATAAGCTTTTGAATATTGAAAGACTAGCACTATAATTGAAATCTGCTCATTAAATATAATCATTAAAAATAAAAAAAATAACAAAATTAACAGTAAAAGCACATTCAGGTTTAGCTTGTAACACAATATGCACAAAACAAAATACATTTCACAAATCTACATATAAATCATATAGCCTCAATATTTGTAATCCTTAACATCATATTTGTAATAATCAAACAACAGCTTAGGACAAAAAGTGCTACACCAATTCTGGATAGATTAGACCAGTTCTGGATAGATTAGACCAGTTCTGGACAAATTAGACCAGTTCTGGATAGATTAGACCAGTTCTGGATAGATTAGAGGTATTTACTAATTTGTTTCGTCTGACAGGAAGTCGATCATTGTGCCTAACTGCTGGATTTACACACAGGAATTGAACACGACACAGTGGTCTCCAGCCTAACTTGGCTGCTGCTCGTTTTGGTCAGTGGGCTGAAGGCTCTGTGCTGTCAACTGTTAGAGAAGTAATGGGGCGAGTGCTTTGGTGGTCCTGAAATTAATTAGCCATAAATTAGTGCTGTGATGACTCCAGCACCCAGCTTGTGAGGTCTCGGTCAGGTCCAGCTAAATGAGCTGCCAGTAGCAGTCATGATAGAGTTTGTAAATCCAAGACGTGTGACACCTCTGTGTTGAGGCTTGTCATCTTGGGTTTTGATGGG
Organism: Ambastaia sidthimunki; assembly: GCA_036877625.1. Lineage (NCBI taxonomy): Eukaryota > Metazoa > Chordata > Actinopteri > Cypriniformes > Botiidae > Ambastaia > Ambastaia sidthimunki. Next base: position 1,573 of record JAZGTK010013179.1, on the reverse strand, counting down.
GTTGTTTTGTGGCTCCAGACCTTTTTTTTAACCCCAGTGAGTGTATTTTTACATATTCTTCCAGTGTACTGTTACTTCTGCCACCAAGGGCAACAACGGCCAGAGAAATATAGATTTGATCTTTCAATTTCAAGGGTTGTCATTCAAAGGTTGACAGAGTCATGATTCATTGAGTCAAGGCTGATGGCTGAACTGAATAAAGTGATATGAACAGCAGACACATGCCCTCGGTAAACTCACATTAACAAACTTCTCCATTGTGATCATTGAAAAAGTCCAGTATCAGAACTGAAAAGCTACACACTGTAGCCTTCGAGGCCTTTCTCACACCTCATTACACATCAGCTTGAGCTATTTATTATGCCAGGCAAAGCAAAAATGTGTGTCTAAAGAAGACAAATGAACACGGAAGAATTCAGGCGAGTTTGCAACTCATTTATCTATTGTTAAAGAGAGCCTGAATAGTGCTGATACACCTGCATTCAAATACATACACATATATCATACAAATACACGACAGGATCCTCCCATCCACACGTTCATTGTGCAGGAACGCAGACGTTGCATTAAATGCACAATTTAGCTTTGATCGATGCATGTAAATGATCCATCTTTGTTGCATATAATTGTTCTCACTAAACAGCAACAATTACCCCAGTGAAAATATGAATTCATTAAAATATATTAGAAATATATTTGAGGCAGTCTTGGCCTAATGGTTAGAGAGGCTGACTTATAACCTAAAGATCTACTGTTCTGTGTGTGTGTGTGTGTGTGTGCATAACATTAACATGTCAGAAGACAATGTTTAAGTTGGATGGAGTAACAATATATAACAATATTGTTTTGTCTCTAGGTAATAAACATATTTTTGAAATAAGTTGAAATTTCACTTCTCTTCAAAACATCCTGTACTGTCCATGGGAGTGATCACGGTTGATTTGTCAGACGCCAGGGAAAGCCGTCCTTCTCCAACCCAAGATTGCAGATCCCGTCCTCATAAATATATCATTTTTTCCCAAATGGCTTTGGAAGAAACGATGCATAAATCGATATTCCAAGTAAATCCTATCTAGCAGAATGTTGACTGTTCTATGTGGGGCAGTGAGATCAGATGTGTGTGGATGAAGGACAGAATTCATCTATTTAAATATGTGAAATGCTTGAACGCGGCTGTGGATGAGATATTTTTCTTCATAGGTTTGTTTTCTACACACACAGTGTTTGAAATTGAAACTCTGAAATTGTTGGGTTTATACAACAGCCTGCAATAGTGGCTTAAAAACTGTCTGTATGAACGAACAACCAACATTAAGGTCTCTTCTTGTGATAGAACCTTAACGTTATGTGCTACAGAAATAAAAAGGCTCATCCTGACATTGTCACATATTCTGTGATGTCTTAATAATTCAAAAATTATATTCCCTCAGAGACCAACACTGGACGAATATTTTCCATCTCAGCCACAATCCTCAACAGCTGAGTGTTGTCAGCATATAAATAAACACCTATAGAATCAGACAGACTGTGTGTGAGTTTGTCAGGCTCTGGGCAGGTTCTGGATCAGAGTTCT
>JAZGTK010013178.1:0-14474 GCA_036877625.1 Ambastaia sidthimunki | reverse complement strand
ACACACACTCACACACACACTATAGTATTCCATATAATATATATAGTATTCACTATATGTGTGTGTGTGTGTGTGTACTATATATAATAAATATACATATACAGAAATATGTACAGATACACACACACAGACACATAAATATATATACACACATAATATGCATTGCTAACATATAGGACACAGTGTGTGTCCAGTGAGGTTGCATGATAGAGGGGGTTTATAAAAGCAGGAGTCTGCCCATTTGTCATGGTCAAGAAATGGAGTACAGCATGCGAACAATCTCTAAACACGATTAGGTAAAGGTGTAGCTGTAAAAAAAAACACAGGAGGTGTTTGTATGTGTGGACTCGTGCATCATTTGTTTGTGTAAAATCTATCCACACGGCTGCAAAACTTAATGAGGTGCCTTATATGTCTTATTGTAAAGCTTTGTGTGGTTTAAGAGCCACCCTGTACAGTTTTTTGTAGTGTTAATCAGGTCTTTCCAGGTTTTTCCAGGAATTTAAAGGAAAATTATTTTTTCTAGTAATCAAACAAGCTTCAAATGCTGTTGATAGACCTCACGCTGTACCCAACCCAGAATATTTTCTTAAAACACACATATGACTGGATGATGGTAATGAAACGCTCTTTGTCGATGACTCACGCACTGTTTGACTTCCTAAATGTGTTCCTGTCTTCCTCCTCAAGCTTTTATCAACTCTTATTTCACAGTCACAGCGATGTACGTCAGACCAGGAACATGGTGGCCGTGTTGTGGGTTGTGTGGTAAATCTCCTTTATTAGTCTTAAGGGGGTCTGCAAAAATGCCTTTACATGATTCTAATTGGATTGCCTCATGAAGACTGTGTTTGCTTTTATGGAGTGCAAGGGATGAGGTTTCTACCAACAGATTGTTGTGAGCACTGAAGTGGTGTTGCCTCAGTGAGACAAGAGCTGATCTTTCTCAACCAATTGTGTCTTAATTAGAGATGTAATATCTGGCTAAAATAGAATTGTGTCACTATAGAATCATTTGGAAGAGAGTTTCAGAGAAAGCAGGAGATAAAGGAGGAGGTGTTTGAGGATTCCTTTTTCCTATCTGTCTTTCAATTCCCGTGGGGCTGCGAGGCACTTGAAAGCTGTGAAGTGTGCGGTTCTGCCTGTATTCTCTGCGTAATTGGACAAATGGTGCGTTGGAAAAGAGATAGGAAAAGTTGGGAAAGGAACTCCTGTGTGTAACTCTGGAACTCTCTGTCTGTGTTTCTCTTTTGGTTTGACTTTGCATCTGTTTCTGTCTCTCCTCCCACCTTCCTGTTTTTGAATCACTGAAGGGCTCCGTTCCAAAATCTAGTAAGCTGTCTTGCTGTCTACTTCCTACATAGACAGTTCCCCTCAAATGCATTCTAACAGAGATAGAAACTCATAAGTAACTGATTTCTTACACGTAACACAAAGCTACACAGTATGCAATATATTATCAAGTTTTATTTACACTCCCTGCTTAATAAACCATCTCTACCCAACCTAAAATCATTTGCTGGTCTAGTTTAAGACGTTTTAGTTATCTCCCATTCTGGCAAGGCTAGTGTTTACATGGTTTAGCTAGCTTAAGCTGTACTTATTTTCTGTACTTATCGAATTAAATATAAGTGTATTAAGTTTAACATTTTCCTCATCATCTTCTATTAAGTTTTTCACAATTTTTTTTCCCTGTCTCAGTGCATTCTGGGATTTTCTTTGCAGGCTGAAACATTTTTCAGCTAAATATCTTAGGAGGCATATTTAAGTTGGCTACCTTTTGAAACAGCCTTCGCATCTGGAGCCTAAGATCTGGTGCCTGTGATGCCTAAAAATGCTGCCTTAATAGGCATCTCACTGGGTTTTTGGAACAAAGCATCTGTCTCTCTCTCTTTCTCTCTCTTGTCTCCGTCTTTAAATCTTCCTTTCATTGTGTGAATGTATGTGTATATACATAAGAGAAGACAGGATTGATTGTCTGTGGCTCACATCAGAACAGCTTTAAACATGACTGTAGGCTTTTAAATCATGCATAGCCTTTCCTTAAGTCAGGCCAGCTACAGGGCAGACTCTTCTGCATATACACAGCCATGTTAAAAATTGCTGATTCACTCTCCAGATTTGTAATACTTTCTCTATACATATATGCGGTGTGTGTGTCTCAGCCTAAAAGTGTATGAGTGCTTTGTGTTAAAGTGGAGAATGATACCGTCTACATGCATGTGCATGTGTGTGTGTGTGTGTGTACGCCCATGTGCATGCTCTATGGGGACTAGTGAGCACAGACTGCCTTTGAGAATTGAAACAGGAGAGGGACAAAATAATGTATTTATAATGTATTTATTTTATAATGTATTATACTGCTGAAATATAGGGTGTACTGTTCCTTACTGGTGTTTTTATTTGTGTATACATTAGCATATATATATATATATATACTGTGTACTGTAAATATACTGTATATTTTATGGAAAGCAAATTGGAGAGAAACATTCAGATAGAGAAGTTCAATGACACATTATGTGAGTCACATTCTGCAGCAAATATTTGCGTATAACAGATTGTGGTCCTCCTTTCTCATGTGCATTTTCTTCACTCCAGCAGTTTTTGTAATTATGCAGCGTAAATGATAATCTAACCTCTGAATCTTAATGCTGTATGGAGCTTCAGTGTACCATCCAACTGCCAGTACAGTTTATTCTTACAACAGTCATTTTTCTATTTAAACATTACTGTTTTTACACACTGTCAACTGATTGTTTATTGTATGGTGATAGCCTTAGGCCAATGGACAACTGCAGAAGCTTTCTACAATCACAAGCTTTAATATGATTGGCTGGCTGTTTTTAACTTCCAGGGCCAGAGTAGGCAGGTTTTATCTGTCTATCAGGGATGATATGTTGTGTTTATGGGGTACATGTTTATGAGGAAGAGCTAGTCACTAGATTTGCAGTGAATTGTATAAGGTTTCGGACATCGAATGAAATATTTAGATATTTATATTTAGTTTGATGCACCTAGTAGCGAGTAAACCAGATTTTTCTTTTGGCATATTTTTATGTTTGTGAATAATTTATGCTTGTTACGTTTGTGTTATGGCTTGTCAGTCCAACTGTATACACAGACAGAGATACTGCACCATGTTTAAGGACCATGGACAGCACCAGAGCACACAGTCCTGCGCCGCCTTTTATGCATGCTGCTGATATCCACCACTGCAGCTGCGCATGCGCGACACAGTCCCTGATAGACTGCTAGTGGTACGATTGTACCGCATGGTCTGTTTTAATGCGGCCTTGATTTAGAAGCTGCTTTAGTCCTGATCTTCTCTTGCCAAGCCCTTGCTGAGCTGTTTTGTTTTCCCAGCTCAGCTTTTGCATTTGTAACCTTTTGCATTTAAGCTTTGTGGAGCTGTTTGTGCTTTCATTCATGCAGGGGCTGGTTGAGTTAGGGAATAGCGGACATCTGCACTGGGTTTTTTAATACTTTCTCTCTCTTTCTCTGGAGATTAGGGAATAAAACAGCACAGATTCCCTCACTCTCTCTCTCATACGCACACATGTACCCTCCCCCACTGATAGGATCTCTAGAGGATGGAGTGGATTAATGACCTATCTGGAGAGGGCCATAGTTCTCCAAATCACCCGCCGGAACTACTTACCCCTGCTCCTGATTCTTCTGTGTGTGTTGTGTTTTAGATCTGTCTATTTCTACTGTATCTTTGCACACAAAATAGGGCAATAAATATGTTCACAATGTATTTATGATGATTTTGCAGCTGATGTAAAATTAAGTAACAACACAAATATTGTGACAGTTGTTTTTTTGCCTATTAACTTTAAGACTACAGTTTTATGTCCTGTCCCAAATGTTACTTTTGATGTCAGCTTGCAGTCTCATGATGGACACCGTGTGTCTGTGTAGCCCACAAGGCCATAAGTGTCCCATTTGTCATTGTAGGTTTCAGACGGGTGCTGAATTGTGGGTCTGTGGCTGCTTACTAGTGTTCAACAGTATATTTGGCCAAACGTCCTGAGAGTTTTGTATCAGGCAGACTGTGAGGGTGTAGGGTGACATTTTGGACTCTTGTCACAGACAGATGTTTTTGTAGCATCTCTGATTTAGGCTTCAGTAACGCTAATGCTGTTAATGTTGGCAAGTTTGATTATTATTAAGTTCTCTACAGTATTTTTTTTTACTGTTATTATTTTACTATTTTGCAAAAAAGCGTTTGGTGAAATGATTTCTCTTATTAAATGATCAAATCACCATTTAAAGAAAGAGAGGACTCAAAATATGGGTTTGAATACATTATAATATTTAAATTTTTGACATAAATTATTACATATTATTAAATAAATATCAAGATAGATTTCGAAGATCAAAAGAATAAGAAACAGAGAATTTTTACATGCATTGCGCAATATTAACACAAACTTGAATCTTTTGTGATCTCAGATTCACTTTCTCTAAGTCACGCATTCTCTTATTTTATTCAAATGGTTGCGAGATTCATTCAGCCATTAATACAAACTGCTAAAAGTGTAGTGACTGGGAAAACTGGTGACATCCTTGTCTTTCTTGTTAAATATATACAACAGCCCCCTGCTGTGTGTCTGTGTCTTAGCTCACAGCAGTGTCCTCTCTTCCTGTGACAGTATTTAAAAGATCTCCAGTTCTCTCTTTGAAGAGCACATGCCCCCCGGCTCCACCTGCAGGCTTCAATAGGCCTGTGTACTGTTGTGAAAAAAACATATGGCCGGAAAACCCACTACACAATCCTGCAGGATCATATAAGCAGTTAGTGGTGTTTGCACTTGGAAAGTATCACTGTTGTTATTGCTTATACTAGGGTTAGATATTTAAACAACCCCTTGATTCTTAAGAGTCACGCACTGGTTGTGCTACTTCGCACTGAGACGTGTGATGTAGTTTTTATAAGTGATCAGGCAGATGTAAAAGCAAGTGAAAAAATTCCAGAGAGGCAATCGTGCTGTATCTAAGTACCAGAATATAATACTTGGGGGTAATACTTTTGACTTTAGCCGGTAAGCAATCACATAGAAACCACCCAAAGCACCCTAGCAACCACCAAGCAACATTCTACAGAAGCATCCACCTAAAACACCATTTAACTGCATAGCAACAAAATAAAAACCATTCAGAACCTTCTTTTTTCTTCCTTCCTTCCTTATTTCTTTTTTTCTTTCTTATTGTTGTTTTTTCCTTTCTAAAGTTTAATTGAACTCTTTATCTGATTTCAGCCAAAAAAGCTGCCGACGGCTCTGTCATCCCCAACGGCTACTGCGACTTTTGTCTAGGAGGCTCGAAGAAAACCGGCTGTCCAGAAGATCTCATTTCCTGCGCCGACTGCGGCCGATCAGGTGGAGCCAAACTCTCAGCTCCGCTATGTGTTTGTGAAGTGGATTTATTAATACTCCCTCCATATCACCATCTCTGTTTTCAAACAGGTCATCCATCATGCCTGCAATTTACCGTCAACATGACGGCTGCGGTGAGGACCTACCGCTGGCAGTGCATCGAATGCAAGTCATGCAGCTTATGCGGCACGTCAGAGAATGACGTAAGTAAACACACACGCTTCATTTTATTGCATTTTTGAGCTGTTTAATCCAAACCCCAGCGATGGCGTTTGGTGACATGTGCGTACAAGGATCAGCTTGCATTATTTTTTTAGGATCAGCTTTTATTCTGTGATGATTGTGACAGAGGGTACCACATGTATTGTCTAAGCCCTCCAATGGCGGAGCCTCCTGAGGGTAAGTGCTATTTGTATTTCTTTATGCAGGATCATAACCATTATAGACACGCCCCCTCATTATGTGGATTGTTGTTCAAACAATAGGGGTTGTTTTTTGTGGTTGATTCTTAATCTTATTATATTTGGTTCAACCCCCAATCCTGAATATGTGGTTAGACTTAACTTCCTTAAATAAAGCTAAAGTTGTTTTCAGCTTACCAATTTCACATTTCTTACCTTATGTTAAAAAAAAAATTAAGATAAAATAATAAACTTTTTTGGCAGATTAGAACCACTACTTAACTTTGGCCAAATTGTACGCCTCTTTTTTAACACCCAAATTTGTTCCTTTGCAGGGAGCTGGAGTTGCCACCTTTGTCTACGCCAGCTAAAGGAAAAAGCGTCCGCCTACATCACACTAACCTAATCACCTAATCTCATCCGCCTCTATCCCATCATCACAGATCCAAAGAGACTCCCCCAACATCGACCAGAAGAGAACACTGTTGTGCCGTGTCTGGTGACTGCAAGGAAGACGACCTGTAACCTGGAGACATCAACATTTTTGTAGGTTTCCAGGACATTTCCTCATCAGTCCCCCCAAAGAGCTTGTTTCTTCATGAACCAGAGGGGTCACCTTCTTGCCAAACTGTTTCCTGGTGGTTAGACAAGCAGTGCCAAATTGTTTGTGGCTAAAGAGACATTTTTTGCACGAATGGGGCATTTCAGTGGGAGGAGTCTCTCTGTGACATCATCAGATGACACACCAACTGCAGATGAGATGAGAGCAAAGTGACCTCACCACGCTTCTGATTGGTTTAGTTCTGATGAAAGTATGTGGTGTCAATGTGTCATTTTTTTCCACGATTTTCTTCGGGAGCAGATACCAGCACGTAATGGAATGATTCGTAGTTAAATTTGGCCTTATTCTTGCTATAATTAGACGTATGTAAGAAAGATTAATGAAATAGAGAAGTTGCTCCGTGTGAAGGAAGAAAATATTTTTTCTTAATCTGCTGATTTCTTCCGTATTTCCAAAAAGATCCCCACAACCTCTTCCTATTCTGAAAAAGCCAACATAGAATTCCCTCTCAGCCAGGGTGCGTTTGCAAGAGTGTATATTTATCGGGCAACGTTTGTCCTTGTTTTAAAAAAAGGGCGTTAAATGTTCGATTGTTCTCTTTTTTTATGATGACTTGCCTGCATGTTGTAATAGTATGATTTTTAAATAATTTAAGGACAAAAAAAATCAAAGAAAAGCACACTTAATCTGCAATAATGTTTCTGTGTTTGTGACCCACTCTGGGTAAGTTGCGTCTGTATGTATGTGCGCTTTAAAACTCTTGTGGAACTTTGAAACCGCAGAATACAGCGGGCGAGAACTTCAGTGGACGGAGCATTAAAAGTGCGAGTTTTTGAAAGACTGATGCTTTCAGATGCCACAGCGATTCTCAATTTTTGATTTTCTAGGCAATCTGTAGACCAGCTTGGAGATACTTTTTTGCGTGGTCTCTTTGGAGGGGCGCTTTTTCTTTTTTTGTGACAAGAAAATTGTGCGCCTTTTTTGCAGAATGAGCTCTTCATTATCTGTAAGTCTGCTTTGTGTTCCGAAACTTGCTACTGGAGCCCTGCTTAAAAGAATTTAAAATGTCAGACAAATTTCAGAAGAGTGTTAGGGGACGACAGGGTGTGTATGTGTGTGTGTGTGTGCGAGAATGTCCCCTCTTATCCGTGGCCTAACTAGAAAGACTGCCTGCCATTTTCTCTACTCTGAATCCTTGAGCTTTAAGTTGCGAGACATTTGCTGTAAATAAATGAGCACTCTGTCTTTCCTGAATCAGTCCATGTTATAAGTGAAATGTTTTATGTGCTGTACTGCATCAAAATGTGAAAACAGCCTTTTCTACACAGTTAGTGGAATATTAATCCATGTTATTAGGTTATTTCTATTTTTGTATAATTTTCAGATTCATAGTTTCAATGAGCACTGCGCCATTATTATTATGCCAGATACATTATAAATTAGGTAATGTTTTAAATTCCTTTTAAAAGATTTGTAGAAATGTTTTGTCTTCAGTAGAAATAGTTTTGATTTCACATTTTGATCATTAAACTTCTCAGTTAAGCCAACTAGAATTGTTTTCCCTTGTTGTTCTGTTTTGTATTTCTGACTATATTGCACAGTCTGTGTGATTTTGGATGAGGGCACTATTAAAGCATTTTGATAATAAAACGAAAGCAATTAAATCTGAGTCAAAATTAGGACCATTTTCAATAACCACACAACAGTTACACATGAAATGTGTTGATTATGCTTCAGTTCAGCCTGAAGGTGAATTGTGTAATTTTGTTTGTTAAAATTCTTCTAATATGTTCATTGTGTGGATAAAACTGTAAATAAGCCATTTGAAGGTTCACTTCCACAAGCCAGAACACTGTGGCTTCGTGGCGCTTACAAAACATTGCTCTGTTGGTTTGGGCATCCTAACATAGCAACATAGGCTCAACCAATGGAAAGAGTTTGGGGTGGGATTATATGTTTTTGATTGACCAATGAAAGAGAAGGGGGCAGACAGATGGGATGGTAGGAGTGTTTGGAAAATTATTTGCAACTCTATTCCAAATTACACATTTTACCTTCAATATTAAAAGAAGTATTTTGATTTGTCTGCCTTGCTGAATTTTTTTGTTAGAACCCTTTAAGAACGTCAAATGATTGTTACTAAATAAGTGTTACTCCACTGGCCTTTATTGGCGAGGGGTGGAGCAATGATGACATAATTGTGTTCTTAGTAATATGAGAGTTGGAGATGGAAGCGTAAGTTCACAAACATCCAGATTTTAAGAAAAAACTTTTATGGTGAACGACTATATTTTTATGTCTGTGAAGACCACTTTAGATTCTTCTAACAAGGCTTTTGTCCCCTTGTCTTTAATATGTCTCATTGAGTTTACAGGGTCTTCTCTACCCGTATTATGTCGTGCTGTGACTTTTGCTTGCGTTCTTTTCATTTTACCCTGATAACAACACAAAAAGATGTTCTTGTGCGAGAGGATGCGTGTTTTCCATTCTTGTAACTGTCCATTAAATAAAACAGATGTATGGAGATTAGAAGTGTGTTTTGACTCAGGACTGAGTTGTACATTTTTTCTTTGAACTTGGGTGCTCTACATGGACCTGAGTGGCTGGTATTGCTGCTGCTCACAATCCATTTTAAAGAATGTCCTTTGTTTTATTTCTGTCCATTTTGAAAAGCAGGAAATAATAAAAAATGTACCATTACCTGATTTTGTCTTTTGTGATTCCTGTGTAATTTATCCTAATGAATTCATATTGTTTTAGTATGTTTCTCAAAAAATTCTAAAGTGCACAAGTTGTATAGAGAGCATTTTTTCTTACAGTATACATTTATATACAATATAGAATTTCTATACATGTATATACATAATACAAAGAGTGACCAATAACAATGTCAATTTGCAAGTGACCAATAACATTGTCAAATCATATGGGTTTGGAACAGCGGGCAGGTTGATAAATGATTTCATTACAGAATTATCATTTTTGGGGAAACTGTTTCTACATCTACTTTACTGTACTATACAAATATACAGTATAACTATACAGTATAATTGGAAGCTTCCTCAGACTATAAAGATCATTCTAAGCATAAACATGTTGTTCTTAACACAATGGGACACCATGGAGAATAGGGCAGCACAAACTATTGGATCCAACAGTGCAATGTAGCTCATTTATACATGAAGACATTTCCATAAAACTTTTAAAGGCACAGCACTCATTATGGCCCATTGAATGAAAGGGTCATAAAGAAGATAATAAATAAAGACAATTTAATAACTATTTTGGCACAAAATGCTTTGACTAACATTATAAGCAGACCTTGGGGGAATGTTAAGAATTGTGATATGACATTTTTAATACTAACTAATACTTTTGGCAACAGATGCTTAATCTGATTCAAGGATAACTATGCAGTAATGTTTTGTATAAAATAAGTCTCTGTTTCCTCTCTACTACAGCTAGAACATTACCTTTGATTAATGGCATGCACTCTTCAATCATATTGCACTGTAAAGCTGTAAAGCTTTTAATTGGATGGGTGAGTTGTAAAACATATATTCGCAGCTTCTGAAACGTAATTAACAAACCAGTAAATGGCCTGTTTGTGCAGCACTATTTTTACTTAATTATTTGTTTCATCACTGTGTGTGTGTCCTAATCTACAGTTGATACAAAAAGCCACATTGGTAATACGGTAAATATTCTTTTACAGCTGTATTTTTGTGGGCATGAATTCTCATTTTCCTTTTATTACAGCAAACTACTTCAATCTAAACTCAGTTTCTGAGCAAACCAAACCAAAAATGTCTAACATCTCATCTTCATCAAAAAATACATTAACCCTCTGCAGCATGACCACAATATTGTCCATAACATTAAATTCTTAATAAAAATATATGTGTGTTCTGCTGTTAAATCTTAATCATGTTGTGTTAATAAAATCAAATTATGTTATGTGTCTCTAGATGTCGTTTGTGTCTCTCTCTCTGTGTGTACATATGTGTATTTTGCTTTTTGGAAGGGAGGGGGAGACTCCAAGCCAATTACCACATTCACCAGACAGCCTCAGACTGCTGCTTGCACTTTCCCTCCAATAAGAGCCCGGCTGCAATGAGCTGAGGCCTGAATTGGTTGCCATGGCAACTCATGGGGCTGCTTGCATGGCGACTGATGCTGGGCTGGGGTGATGGATTACAGTAATGGGATGGGGTGTGTGTGGGGGGTTGTGAGTGGAAAGAACTCATAAATATATTAAGAATGCATAAATATATTGGAAATGTATGAATAAATCTGAAATGCATCGACACAGACGAGAAAGTGGACAGAGGATCTGTGGATTTGGACTGTTCTACACCTTTACACTGTTACAGTGAAGGTGTAACCAGGGTTTAAAAATGACAGTTGTGTAGCTTTAATACAGACTTATTATATCCCACAGTTCATTATGAAATTCCATTTCTAATATCTATGATGCTGAACTTGAGACAACTTTTGTGATGTTCTTTACACTGTTTAGAAGCTCAACAAACGCATATTTATGATTAAAGACGACTGGCCCACCCCTCACTGTGTACTTACAGGGAAAGATAATTTTGCATAGTTTTCTGTAAAAAATAAAAACTTGTACATGTCTGCCGCATAGATAAATATATTATATAACCAATATACTTATACTAGAATATAATTTTGTTTTCACTTTTAATGCTAATACATAAGATCCACTGAATATTTTACTATTTTAGTCAAGACTTTTTGTATCTTGGCTAATTTTTTAACTCATTTCACCACAGTTCAGTGATGAAAACAATAAGTAACATTATTTTAAAAGTATAGCTTCAATAATTCTAGCTTTGTATAGTTTTAATGTGAAGTCTGTAGACATTTATTTACAAATATCAAATGAATTCTTTCACTATTCTGCCATCTGCTGTTAGCTGTGAGTCAAGAGCCTGGGAAACAACAAGCATATCAAGAACTTTTATTTGTATTTCTTTTATTGTTGTTTATTAATATTTGTTTCCTAAATTCACACAAAGCAATAAAAATTTAACATTTTACAAGCTTTTACCAAACAATCATCCAGGGAAACAGTGTGTCCTGTAGAGCATTGTATTAACAGCAAATAGATTTGATTTCCATGGAACTTGCATACTAATAAAATTATTAGCTTAAAAACAATGCAAGTTGCTTTTGATAAAAGCATCTGCCTAATGCATACATGTAAAATGGCATCAATAACCATAGGAGAGAACAATGTATCCTTAAAAGCCAACTGACTTGCTTACTCTATTAAACCAACTATACCACATCAGTTTGGCCAGCTTAATCATCAATAAGGTGCATTTTTACTAGCTTGAATGGTAAGACCATCATGGTCAACAAATTTGACCAGTTATCCTGTGAATTCATGCTGAATTCATGCTTTTTTCATCAGGGCGTTCTCTTGGTAGATATTACTACAGAACACATATACTAATAAAAACTTAAAGCTTGAATGCTATAAATTTGGCAGCAAGAACCTTCATTTTTACTATGCATTTTTACTAGGTGTGTGCAATTAGATGGTTGCACCTCATCTGTTTTGCCTGTTTTGTGATAATATTTTAAATATTATCCTTATGCATTTTCTGCCTCTCATGCTTCTCAGTATATACAGTCAGCTTTTGTAATGGTACAGTCTTGTTTGTTTGAACTTAAGTTGGTCTTAAATACAGCTGAAACTAAATTAATGTTTTTTTTTAACTCCAAAGCATTACCAGTGAATTTTGCATCACAAGTAACAAATATTGAATGTGTTTCAAGTTTTTGTTCAGTTTGATTGATTATTCTTTAAGCTGCATATTGATAAATTGATTTCTAATCTTAATTGAAATAAAATTGAATTGAATTAAATTAAAGACAGGCTTTTATTTTAGAAACAGAACCTTTTTTTAATACAAAGACAATATTGGTGTCTGCCACCTTTTAACTTTTACAGCTATGGAGATTTCTATGAATGCTCTTGTACAATATCTGAAAACATTTGATACTTGGTCTTTCATAACGCTTACAGTTATCAAACGCAGCACTGTATGCTGCATGATAAGGCAAATTGACTTTTACTGGCTATGCAAAGAAATTTAAATTGCTACTGTGCTGGTACCCTCCTTATTTTTATCTCATCTTATCTAAAAAAATTTACACCATAATCTCTATTCAAATGATTTATTGTTCCTTGTGTCTGCACTAAGTTTGGGATAAAACATTTAAAGTATACTGCATCTATAACATAGAATAGTTTCCAAAGTGTTTTAAAGCTAAACAGTTTTAAGGAGCTTTTAAATAATTTTAAAGGTTTAAAAGTAAATATTAATTTGTGGTAATATTCTGTATGTCTTGGTAATTTGTGTTGTGATTCCTAATTTATTGCATTTGCGATTTGATGCTGTAATTTTGTTGTCTTTGTTACTTGTTGTGTCCCTCTGAAAGTCTGAATAAAAAAAAGCCAAGACCTTTGATGGAAATAAATGGAAATAGAACACAAGAAGTTTTAAAATAGAAAACAATAATAAAATAATATGTACTGTTATTTAAGCATTCCAAGAAATATATTGCTTGTCGCATAAATACTGCTTCTGGGATTTGCACAGTTTATATTCATGTGACACATAACAAACACAAAGTTTTGAATACTGAGTATTGTCAAAATGTGATGTTTCAAACATAAACTTGCAAGTTACTTGAGGAGATTGTTTCTTCCTGTTTACATACGTGACAGTCAAACTAACATTTCATATGTTGACCCAAAAACATCTCTCATTTGGCAAAAGCAGGAGTTGATCTACAGGAATGTTGATGCAAAAACATGGTGACCCTTTCTATAAGCCGCATCTTTATGATCTTTATGGCATGGATGGGACAGGCAGGCAGGGCAGGGTCAATCTTGTGAGAGCATGCAACAACAGTCTCAAAAAAGACACCATAGGAGACTAAATAGGAATAAAAGTAAAAAAAAAACAAAAAAAAAAACTTCTAAGCGTCTGCTAAATACATAAATGTAAAGGATCAACCCAACAGGTTTATTTTGCTAAAACAACTGGCTGGATGTACATTAGTAATAATAATTAGCATAATATACATTAGCACAATAATAGTAATTATTATTATTATTTTAATTTTGTGGCTTCTTTTATAAAACCCAAGGTCAATTTACAGGCAAGCAAAAGTGATTTTAACAAGAGCAGTCTCAGTATTATGGTGGGGAGAGATGATAATGGACTTTGGATCGTGGAGTTTTAACACATTTTCTCAACATTTTGGTTAACTAGAGGTCACACAGAAATGATGAAGAATAGATGGGTCAACCCCCGGTTTTCTAAGTATCAGATATAAAAGGCGGATTTAACAGGAAGGTACAGAACCAGAAACAAGTGAAGAGCACGTAATTTTAGTCATTAATGAAGATAAAGATGGTAGACAGGCTTTAACTGAGTTAGTAAAAGGTCAAACTCACACATGGAGGATTTAGATCTGGATTGGAGACTGGATTACAGGAATCATAGCCTGAGTTACTTGCAAGTAATTGTTGATGAATATTTTTAATTGTAGACTCAAAAAGTCACTAATGTTGCATGGTACAATTATCTTGTAGAATTCATATCTGTTTTCAAAGTCTGGTTTTATTACTTCACTTGTAACAAATTCAAATAAGGGGAGTGGACTGATAGCCTACATTAAACATAATCAGAAGATAATATGTGCAGTATCCAGATGAGCGGTGAATAATCAGTTTTAATCACTACAGGGAAATTACTGACCTCGGAATTTTGCAAGTAACCAATCAGTATCAAGTATTTCAGAGAGCTGTATAATATATATTGATAAAGGAGACGTGTTATAAGTCATTTGTTTCCTCTGCAGTGCGACATCAGTTGTGTTCAGTCTTTTAAACTATGCAATTTACCTTCATTTTGTGTGTCCTCATTGGGACCTTCCTGGACCCAACAGAAGGTGAAGTGGTAGAACACTTCTCCAAGTGCACGCAATTCTTCTACAAGAAAATGGTTCCGGAGTTTGGCAAAACATATGTCCATTTATGTCAGCGCCTTCATGGAACATATTACTATGCCACACTTTACAACACAGACA
>JAZGTK010013177.1:0-14475 GCA_036877625.1 Ambastaia sidthimunki | reverse complement strand
GTTCATAAAACATCAGGATCACACTCACGTCCACAATCGGAGCGTCTGGAGGAGGTTGTCTCCTCTTCACTTCATCTCTCAGTTGCTTTCCCTTTCTCAACAGCAGGGGGTGGTGGGTCTCCCCCAGCACCTGCTCCCTGGTGAAGCCAAAGTGGAGCTTAAGCATCTGTGCAGTGACTAAAATAACATGAATTTGTGAAAAATGGCTCACCTGTGGTCCCAGTAGGCTTGCTTAAAGCTGTCATATTCTGGGATGTTGAAGCTGTCGGTCTCCCAGCTGCAGTGATCATAGGACAGGTCTCTCCACTTTATCAGGTAGTGAACATCTCCATCCTTATCAAAACTTTAACCAACATAACACAGCCTTAAAACATATTCATGCTAAGCTCAAAATGTACACAAAATAAAATCTCCATCACCTCTATGAGACAAATTTAACATAAATACCCCAGCTAACAGAGAACGTTCTCAACGTTCTCTAAAGATCGCTCTTAAAGTTATCAAAATGTTCTTGCAGTAACATTAGTAGAAAATTTTTTACATTATATATCAAATATATATTACACATTATTCTTAAATTACATAACGTTTTTGTTACTTAATGGAAATGTTAGGGAAACATTTATACCATCTAAAAATGTTAGCTGAGGCCATACTGTGATGTTTTATTCTGTTTTTTACTCAATAAAGGTATTTTATTAAAACTATGTCAGATGAGATACATTTGTACATTTTCTATCGATCATCAAATATTAATAAAATGATGGAGAAGAGAATTATAACGTGGCATATAGTCTATATACACCCGGAATGCTCAGATGCTCCGTTCTACCTGTGGTTGAGGATTCGGTGAATGATCATCCACTCCGGCTTGATGCCATAACGGTAAAATCGCTCTTCCATGGCTGCATACTGAGGATCTTTGCTCCTCCTCTTTTCGTTGTTAAGCTCCTCCTCCCCGGAGCCATAGTCATAAGGAGGCGGTTCGTCCATGTCATTCTTACGCTGGTAGTTACGGTACATTACTGTATGGTACAGTTCCAGCTGCATCAGGAGAAAGAGAGACTCACCATAAGACTTCTTTAAAAATACTGAGAACCTTCTTCTTCATCTTCATAAGAGCATACATGACTGTGGTAATGTTGGATCTGGGACCCTCACCTGTAGTTCGCTGACCCACGAGCAGTGCCAGTAAGACAGGCCAGCCCATTTCACAAACAGCTGCCTCTCTGGGCGGCCTTTCAGTGGGGGTTTGGCTAAACTGTCCACCTTCTCTCCATCCGGCCCGGGGGGAACCTCAGGAGGCAGAGGAGGATCCCCCCATGCCCAGTGTAGAATCTTTTGGACTTTTCCTTTTAGCGGTGGACACTAGTGGATGAAGACAGTTGATTATATATCAAGGTAGTTGAGTTTATATGTTATATATATATATGTGTGTGTAATTTAACAATATAGTCTTCAAATGTTGATCTGCATTCAATGTTTCTATATATTCCTTCCCTTTGTACTTTTAACACTCTGAACCAAAACATGATGGCGTAAACAGAAATGTGAAACTTAGATTCTGGAGAACAGTGTTTATTTCATGCTGATTTGTTTATTTGGTATTACTATCAAACTATTGGCAAACAACACAAGTAAATATGTAATCAATAAGAGTTCCCATCTGGATAGAATTCACTTAAAGCAGAATTCACATGAACCCTTTTTGAAAGCACTCACACCAGAGAACAGATTTTACACCAATTAAATGAACTCACACCAACTGAACTGAACCGGAGTCACCCCCTTAACTAGTGTGAAAGCAGCATGACTGAATTGAACTCACCATGCAGCGTGGACACAGCCACTCTCCATTGGGGATCTCGGGCAGTGGTGGGTTGAGGCAGTGAATGTGGTAGGAGGATGGGCATGTGTCACAGCACAGCAGCTCTCCTCCGTCCTTACAAACTCTGCAGAACTCCATATGGTCATCTTCCTCTTCACCAGCAGCCTCATCCTCCTCTTCATCGTCCTCTTTGGCCTCCCACTGGATGCCTTCTTTTTCCTAAAAGGGGGAAAGACACCAGGTCACACAATTGTCCTGGACTGAGGTAACCTAGGATTGGATGTCAAAGTTAACTGGCAGTGTGAATAGCACAGGTTAGATGTACTAAAATGCGTTTATGTTTTTCTTGCGTGTGTGTATGTGTGTGACGCCAGAAGGGATATCCTCACACAGTGGGGGCAGCTCCATTTGCCCTCGGGGGCTTTTTCCAGTTCTGGATCCAGGCACACCAGGTGATATGCTCTGGGACAGGTGTCACACAGAATGATCTCTCCTCCCTGCTGACAAACCTCACAGTAATCTTGATGGTCTGTCTCGTAACCGTCTCCATCCTCTCCTGCAATACCGAACCAACAGTGCATTGTGTATCAGTACCAATCAGTTCCAATAAACTTCTCATACATTAGTTCATACAAAAAACAATGCTGACATGTGACCACAGCATAAAAACAAAAAGATAACTCAAGAAAATAGATAACTCATCATTTTTACAACTTACAAAATCTGCAGATACATTTTTGTAGCATTTTCTATGTTGAATTTTGGTGGAAAATCTTTGAATATGGAAAAATGCGTTAAATGGACCTAAGAGTACCCATTCTTATTAGTAGCTGAAGGCATAATCAAAAATAGACAAAATATAAAAATCCTTTAAAATGAAGCACTCAAAAAATAGCCAAAATATTAAATGAACGCAAAGATAATTTGCAAACTTTGTGCGAGATGGCCATTCCAATTTTGCTCAAATCTGTTTTGCACACACAGTTCTCGTGTCTGCTTATAAGGAAAACAAAATGAATAAATAATGAGAAAATACTTTTTCTTTTCTTTCGTCCTCGGCGAGTTGTTTTCTTTTTCGGCGCTGCTGAAATGTCTGAGAGTACAGAGACACTGTGAATGCTGATGTCATCAAAGTCTGAGAAGTCGTCCAGGAAATCCTCCTCACTCTGAGAAATAAATAAACAAATCTTGTAAAATATAAAATATATTTGTTTGACGATTTATGTAACAGACAGTAAGTCTGTGATGAGAAGTTATCAAACATGAAATGGTTTTAACACTGAAACATGGAAAACATGGAAACCTAATAAAATTAGGTGGAACCAAAACAATGAAACACTAGGAAAGCATATGTAAATAATTCGGGAAAAGTGGAAGCAATTGGTAAAGTTAAAAATTCTTCAACATCAATAGCTATGGGGAATCTTTTCCATGTGATGCAGGTTAAGCCCCAGAAACTTTTCTGTGAAAAAGTCTCACCGAAGAGCCTTTTTTCCTTTTTCCACCCTGGCCTGCTTTCGATTTGGACTTTTTCAGTTTCCCTTTCTTTTTTGTTTCTTTTAGCGGCTTACTTTTTTTCTTAGCACCAGGCCCTGCGATGCAGTCCAGATGAGATAAACAAAACAGTTTTTTGAAAGACGTAAAAACAACACTCTGCTCTTACATGTATTTACAGTAAAACAAAACATTGTGTTTTTGAAATTGCTTTTTGAAAAGAAAGTTGTACATGCACATTTATGGCTTTGAAACAAATGGAAGTTGCAAAATCTTTTAGCTTGTGCAAAACGAGCCACACAAGCAACATCTAAACAAAGAATCAATAAACATGTTGCATGTGTATCCAAACTGCAAAACCTCCAACTGCTTTGAAAATTACACCTTATATATATACCTTTATATAAAACCAGCAACAAAGAATATAACTTTACCTTTTCCCTCTTTGGTTTTGGCTTTTTTGATTGGCCCAGATGCTGAGATTTGTTGGATGCTTCTAATGCAGATGGGCGGGGCCACGTTGACCGTTTCCACGGCAGCAGCCACAGCCGCCGCCACGGCAGTAGCTGAGGTGCCTTTAAAAGGGTTGTTGGCGCTGAACTCTCTCCATTTTGCTCCAAGAACCGTCATCATTTTTGACATGGGGATCTTGGGGTTCTTTTTGGCAATAAGGGGTCTGAACACCAAGTTCAACAACTGAATGAAGCATTTATCTACAAAAGGCTGTGCATTTCAATGATTTTATCATAGGATTATCAAGCTTTTTCATGTTTTTATAAACGACATGTTTTTATAAACAACTGCATTAGCAGTGCAAAGATTGTGGGTTCGATTCCCAGGGAACATGCATACTGATAAATTGTATAGCGTAATTGTGCTGTAAGTCGCTTTGAATAAAAACGTTTGCCAAAACGTCCCAGTAATGTTCAATAAATTGCTCCGCCGTATAATATAGCTCATTAGCTGTAGGATGTGGGCTGTTGCTAAGCAACATAACGCATCAATATAGAATGTTCAGTTTGTATTTTTTAATGGCTTTGAATGTGCTCAAATTAGAATCAGAATTATCCGTTTTGGAACAGATCTTTGAAAGAGTGTCTTTCAAATCGAATAAGATGTGATATTAGATTCTACATTGGCTGCCTGGACCTGTATAGTGTGGCGCCTGACAGTCTCTCTTGTTTCTCAGCCTATTATACGAGAACTGTCACCATAACGTCATTACTTGCAATAGCATTTGCACAACAGAGTGTTTTAAAATAGAACAAGACAACTTGACAGCAGGCCATTAGAACGTCCGTATGGAAGGAAAGCCTGGAAATCGTACCTAAGGAACTGGCTGAAGGCTTTGTAGTTGGTGATGGTTTTATAGTCTTCTTCTGAGAAGGTGTACTGCACATCTTCTAGACCCCACTCCTGCATCAGCTGACTGGATGACTTTGGTTCCTGGTGCCACATGAGCAACGGTTATTCACTGTCATTTTATAAGCTGTGTCAATAATACATCACACTGATGTCAGAACTGACCCCACCTTCATGTTACCATCATCGTCATCATCATCATCCTCATCTTCATCTTTCTTTCTCTGTTTTGTTTTCCTCTCTTTTTTCTCTTTGGGTTTTTTCTTTTTCTTCTTCAGGGTGCTGTAGGTGCTGCTTTCACTCCCTGACCGGTGGTCCCGATCGTCTCGGTCTGACACGTCCAGATCGCACGGGAGCCCCTGTGGTTACAAGCTTTTTAAAAATATTGCTACAAACTTTAATGTGCACAACTGATTGGCTGATTAATAGAAGTGATCATTCAACGTTAAGTGAATAGTTTAGTGTAACATCAGTGTTTATTCAAACAATTTGGGTCTTTTTGCTATGATCAAACAGCAAATATTTGATTGCATTTTACTGGCCATCCCCTAACAAAAATTAATCACGGTTTTCTAATAGTGAAACTGTAGTAACCATGTTTTTTGGTGGATTGATAACTGTTTCTACAATCACAATTTTATTACAAATTCAATGGTTAAACAATGGTTGCTGTACCAAAACCATGGTTAATTTGTGGTTACCATGGTTTAACAACAGTAATCGTGGTTTATTGGGGGGGTTTTGTAGTAAAACCATAATTAATTTTCATATAAGTCAGCCACTCTGATTCCTAGATCAGTATTCATTCATTTAAAAACTAATATCAGGCAACAAAAAAAAAACTTTTCCATTTTTCAGGAGCACAGATTTCAGAACAAAAGAACTGAAGTACTTATAGTGATATTAAAACTGAGATCTTACAGATCTTGACAAAAAACAGGCACTCGCTACGACTTAACAATTGATAAACGTAAAATCAGCTCCACATTTTCAATAAAGGAAAAACTAGATCATTATGGTACTATTATTAGTAACATCTGGAAACAGGGAAGCCAATAACAATGATCATACTTCTAGAGAACATGTGTGTGTGTGAGTTTGACTGTGTGTGTGTGTGTGTGTGTGCGTTTGACTGTGTGTATGTGTTTGAGTGTGTGTGCGTTTGACTGTGTGTGTGTTTGAGTGTGTGTGTGTTTGAGTGTGTGTGTGTTTGAGTGTGTGTGTTTGAGTGTGTGTGCGTTTGACTGTGTGTGTGTGTGTGTGTGTTTGACTGTGTGTGTGTGTGCGTTTGACTGTGTGCGTTTGACTGTGTGTGTGTCTGTGTGTGAGTGTTTGAGTGTGACTGAGGATGCCTGTTGCTGTGCTGCAGCTGTACGCTGGCTGGCGACAAGCACAGTGTAAGCCGGCGTTGCCGCAGAGCACACGAGCTCCACCAGCAGCCGTCCTTTGTTGCTATGGTAACCAAACTGTGCAGTGCTGGGGAGGGGGGTGTAGGGGAAGCTCTCTCTCTGCTGCAGCAGCCAATGGAACGGCGCCATCCAATCAGAGGCGTTTGCATAACGAGCTTGTTATGCAGAGTCCCCATGGTTGCAGTGCTTGTGTTCTAGGGCTCGTCTAGACAAATCTCAATCACATACATGAGAGGGAGAGGGAGAGAGAGAGAGGGAGAGAGAGAGAGAGAGAGAGAGAGAGAGAGAGAGAGAGAGATAGGAAAAGGTACAGGGAAAGAGAGAAAGAGACAGAGAAGGGGGGAGACAGAGAGAGATAGGAAGAAAGAGAGGAAAAGGTAGACAGAAAGAGAGAAAGAGACAGAGAGAGAGAGACAGAGAGAGAGAGAGAGAGAGAGAGAGAGAGAGAGAGAGAGAGAGAGGAGGGGGTGCTAATACAAGAAAAAAAAGCAGAACCACTAAAGAGCTTCACAGCTGGAGCTGAAAGGTCTCCCAAAATTCAAACCACATCTATCTGTCAATGTAACACACAGGAAAAAAGGTCCAACATAAATAAATGCCACAAAGATGTTTGTAAGCTGACACCACACTGCAGTTCTTCATACAAAATGCAGCATTTAAAGGAACAGTTCACAAAAAAACATCGTCATTAACTTCATCATTCCCAAACTACATGAATTTCCTTCTTTTATGGAAAACGATGTCAGGCAAGCGGCCTAAATCATAATCAAAAATGATTTTGTCTTGTGACTAAAGCACCAATGTAGCTGAATGTTTTTAATTGAATATGAATGAGATTTGAAAGCTATGATGATTGTAAACATTCTGCGAGAAAGAGTCCATTTCTACTACAAAGTTATTGTATAAACCACAATGTATTGCAGAAGTCATATAAACTTTAAGGGCACATTTATGATGCTGGACATTATCCATCCGCATTCAATATTTTATTTTTGTTGAACTATTCCTTTAATCTTTTTAAAACAAAAATTCCACATGCCCAGACACCCACCCACCCAGCCCAGAAAAAACTCATCTCTGCTACTAAAAAGTCATTTATTATTGTTTACATCTGACAAAGCATCAATTTTCACTCTCTTTTTACAATCCCCAGATTCTTCAGTCTATCAGGCTCTGGTGCAGGTGGCTGGCCAGCTTTGGTGAGCTGAGCCTTCAGACTCGTGGCCAGCAGAAGGGCAGGCGGCCGGTTTGACCCGCATTGATTTGAGCTCGTGTCTGACACGGCACCGCAGGGAGAGCGTGACTGACGCCGAGCAGGGCGTTTAGCTGCTGAGGGGCGACCCTTCTGCCCTCTCCACGGCACATTTACCACCGCTGAGAGAGCTCTGATGTAGAGTAAATCAGAACAGGCAGGGGAAAGAGCGAGACGAGAGAGCAGAACAGAGGAAATCCTTCTCCTCTCAGTGGTGAGGACGGTCGGCTAGGGGGCCTGTAACCGACTGACCTGTCAGACGTTTTATCTCACTCCACAGCGGGGGAAACAGACGACACAGCAGGCTGGGTGGGACGTGAATCAGTAAACAATCTGATACAATACACTGTGGTCGGGCAAGTTGTGTTATATGGATCATTCAGCTCTGTGGACCAGCGCTTAAACTACGGTATTGCTCACAACAGCACACCTGCCCTTTTTATAACTCTTGTGATGTAGTGCAGGCTAAAACCTGATCGGGATGCCATTTGTCGTACGGATGATTTAGTTTCAGCTTGATCCAGGTGAGAGAATGCCAGGGTCTAACCCGCGGCCTTGGTCTTGCAAGCGCTAATAAATATAATTGATCACAGTGCCCAAAGCGACAAATCAAAGACACTATAAATAACTTTAAGGCAGATTTAGCCAGCTGAATCTCTGTCCCATCCGATCTGTTCTGATGATGTCATTATGACATTCCTGCTTGTTTAAGGTAAGTCATGTGGCTTCTGCTTACCTGTTTTTTCTTCTTTTTCTTCACTTTAGGCTTGTCTTCCTTGCTCTCGGTTATCTTGCAGGGTTTTTTCTTCTTAAGCTGTTTAACAGAGTCCTCTGAGAAGAACCTTTGTAGCGGTGACAGGGGAACGCTCCTCTCGCGCTCACCATCCTCATCCTCATCTGAAGAAGAACACAGTCATAACTACATAGAATTCAATAAACTCGATATTACCAGCATTCATATACACATTTAGAAACAAACCAAAATGTCTCTTAGATTCAAAATGTGAGCCCCAAAAATGCTCCTGCAATTCATTTCAATATGTATTTATAAGTTTTCTTCCCTATTTTAGACCTAGCTATGCACAATTATAAAAAAGTGTGATTTTTTTTATTCCGGTTGACAATTCATGGTAATAATTTGAACAAATCAGTGAGTTTTTAGATGATTAGAGAGAAATACTCTCTAAAAAAAAAAAAAATCTAAGCTGGGGCAAGTATGTGTCTGTCTATCTGTCTAGTTCGGCGGGGGGTTGCCTGTGGAGAAGTGAAGACTCCTTCAACCTGTGAGAGATAAAGCAAAGAATTTTGTTCACACACTGAAAGGAGAGCAAAAGGAAGTTAGGTGAGGCCGGTGCCACCTGCTGAACTGTGTCTCACACCGTAAACAAACACTACTGCCTGGAATGCACTTCAGTACCACCATGCTGTCAAAAAGGCTAAGTGCTAAAAAAAGACATCAGGGAGGCATCCTCCGCAACCCGAGCTTCACGGTACGACTCCCGCCGACTGTCTATCTTCAGCTCTGTGACTGTGGCCCATGAAATATGCAGTGTGTGTGGTAGAGTCAATCCACGAAAGCCCTGCCCTACAGCCAGCCACGCCCCACGGGAGCTGCCGGAGACAGGGTTTTCCCAGCCTCTTGGATGCTAGCAAATCCACTTAACCTTCATTTAGCTGCTACTGTTTGAGGACTTGCGCTCTGGTGAGAGCAGTCGCGGCACGATTAAAGCGCAGCTTGCAGCCCTGTCGGCCGTTTGGTGTGTTTGCTCTTGTAAATACGGAGCTCCCCATCTTTCTGTCGACCCCTGGGAGTTTTTTATTTTAATCTTTGGCTGCACATAAACAGAGCAGTTGCCTGAGAGAGATGATGGATATTTAGGGCAGCGTGTCTGCGGTACATGTCACACGGAGGCTCTTTCATGTCTGCAGAATACGTCTGCTGCCTGCCAGGCATATCAAGCTCACATCTCCTCTTCATTCATGTCTCACTTACGGTCACGGTGATGCAACACAGCACCTTAAAGTCAGACTATCTGGCATACGTTGTCAGATAATTTCTTAAGTGGTTTGGATTATGCTGCTCTGATGTGAGGACATTCTCAATGTCTAATATTTCTAGAATTCGTATATATCTAAATTAAACGAACATTAATTATTATCGAGATTAGAATAAAATAAATAATAAATAGAAGCAAATAAATAATAAGCAAAACATGTAGAAAATGAAATATTACAGAGTGTAACAGAGTAATGTGAAATGTAAAAGAGAGAGAGAGAGAGAGAGAGAGAGAGAGAGAGAGAGAGAGAGAGTACACAATGTACATAAGCAATATTTAATAACTAACACACGTGTACCGCACTGTCATTTGCATATTTGCAATAATTCATAACAACGAATAACCTAATAAAACAACAATGGATGCTGTTCCTCGTGAGGGCGGAGTCACCAAAATAAGCAGTCACGTTCTCTATCACGTTCCTCAGTAAACGAAGGCACTGCCAAGTGTTTTAATGCTCTGCCCTAGTCATTGGCTTCTGGTAGCAGGTCTGAAAATGTTGCGGCTGCAGCCACACGTTCTGTGTTAGCTCAGCACAGACACTGAGACAACTATGACCTTCCAGTGAGGGCTGGGTCATTGCTGCACTCCATTAGAGATGAAATTCATGGCCGAGCTTGCTGTTACAAAGAGGAGCGTTTACAGGAAAACACATTAGCTGTCTGACAGACTGCGTATGTTAATAGTACCCCACTGTTAATGTGATGAGACAGGATGTTCAGAACACCCCTCTCTTTGAGACCTTCAACTTTTACAGGCTGTATTGTTACTTTTTCAGAACTACACTGGACACAATCATTTCTCGCTCTAGGGTCGCTGCACCAACCTATGATTTGATTTGCAAAAAGACACAGGGGCAATAAAGGCAAGTACACAACCAGTAATGCAAAGCAGGCTAAAATTAATGTCCTAATAACCTACAAAACAAGAACGAAGCCACTGTAATCAGGTTTAGTCTGTATAATTCTCTTATTCATATGTATGTATATTCTACACTCCAGAAATGAGGCAATTTGGTGGGAGAAATCTCAGCAGGTTATAAATTTGACTTACACTGTGGAATGTGATGCTGAAATTGATGACACACAGAAGAGAGTGTGTGATGCAACAATGGTTTACACACACTTACACGCACACAAACTCTAGAAGAGAGGAAGGGGTGTCAGCTTTCACAGTGAGGCTTCCAAAAATAACCCCTCACCAATCAGAGCGATGACTTCTCTGAGCCGGAAAAAGCTCGTGATAATCTTTCAGTTTCCAAATAAGACTATGTAAACTGAATCCAGGCTGAGGGGACAAATAAAGAACACTGGTCTAATGTGTCCTAATTGTTCTGAGGAACAAAAATTTGGATGTATGGTTGGTAAACAAACAACAGTGGCACCCATTGACTTCCACTGCAAGAACAAAAAACCACTAAGTCATTTTTTGGTAAATTATACCTTTAAAAACAGGAAATGTACTAAAGCCCATATAAATGTTTTTTTGAAATGTCAAAAATTTTTGTGCTAAATCTTGGACTGAGATTCCCAACCTTTGGAAGTGTTTAGGAACTATGAGGAAAAATCACTCTTTCCCTCTGGAGTCGCTCCATCCTTTGTTCTTGATGCGGCACAGAAGGAATGTGGATTCAAGTTGCAACAATTTAAAACCACCTGATTTAAATGTGCATATCTAAACAGAGCTGATGTACATCAATTAACCAAAACCGGTGAAGGAAAAATCAACATGAAAAACGCATTCTGCACTTCCCCATGTTATTTCTTACTAGTACTAGTACTAGTCCAATTTGCAAGTCTCCTATTTCTGACCTACTGTACTTTCATTACACCACCATTGCATTGCTTACTTATTTTCAATAAACCATAATTAAACGTAGCTTTTGGTTGCGCATTATTGTGCATTATAAAATAAACTGTTTATACCTTCCTAAAATAAGTTGTAGAATATTTGCTGAGAAGCTATTCCAACAATGTAGTTGGAATGTAATCTAATTTTACAAAAAGAAATCACAGGTGGTTCACAAAGAAATAACTGAATTAGTTTAACATCTATCTTTAAAGGCAGTCTTGAAAATAAGCTTATATTCAAGCACAACTATCTCACCAAGAATTCATCAACTGCATTATAATAATGCCAGTACGGCAAAGAACCCAAAAGCTGTTCTGGGCCGATACAGCTGATGCACTGAACAGAATGGAACTAAACAGCATAACCCACAAATCGCAGCCGGTACTGTCTAGAATTCGTATATTTTCTCATTTGCAGCTCATGCGAGGGGCTCACGTGTACTTGGAGAGCCCACTGGCTCATAAATTATTTCTAAATTATTAATTCTTGTGCATATCACACATTATTTTAACCGCTTGCAGCCAACAGTGTTCGTCGCAGGCATGTTGCTGCCTCACACGAGAAAGAAGGTAAATACGAGATTGGGGTGCAAATGAGATACTTCCATTCTGGTTGGTCACGTCACTAAATCACGACTAATTCAGAGGCAGCTCAGACCTGGCTGTGGGTGAAAATATAAAATGTATTCGCTTTATTGAACGGTTCCATGAATGTTTAACCGGCAGACGGCCAAAACTGAGTCTTAAATACATGGATTCTTCATTACACCACTGCATCCAGCTCTCACAACCTGTGTATTTAAGACCAATCTATCAAAAACCAAGACTGATGATTCTCTTTGGTAAGACCCATGCTGTCCCTTACACAACAGACATAAACATGAAGTCAAATCATATTGGATAATGAAACAGCCAATATCAGTAATTACCCTATGAATGAAGTTAGCTTTGGGCTTGATCTTGGACTCCATATACAGAAAATTAACTGTTCATTTAGACTGAGTCTATGATACTCATAATCAACAAATAAAAGTGTTACTTTTCAATATGATCTTGCTGTAAAACACACGTCTCTGTTGCATTAAATATCAATTTCTACCTTTATTTTAAACAACAAAACAAAGGTCTAGCAAATTGGATGTGTTTGGAGATACTGGTTTGGACTTGGCTCAAGTCTGTGCCCCTCAAACATTAGACCACAGGGGCAGAGGAACATTGTAGCTGATGTTTTCCTGTCACACGTGGCTCCATCAAGCACCCGCACTACTTTTTAAGGACACTGTGGCCGGCTACTCAATCTCTCTTATCACCTTTTGGAGAAAAAAAGGGTTATATTTTTTATTGTTACGTGTCTCGATCAGATCCGGGCAATGCGTAAATCATAAAAGATGCATTACGTTATTATTAACACAATACGATTGCCGCACAGACACGTATCAGACTTTTCATATTGAAACATTATAATAGGTTTATGAGTCATTTTACAATATGAGAGCAGCCTAGCTGGAAAGACAAAACGGGCTGCATGCAACGTCTCGTTTATACGCAAAGAAAATGCGCCAGGAACAAATTAGCAGATGAAAGAACATCCACACAAATGATTAAAAAATGGGTTCGTCGTAGACAGATGAGTCTGCTGGCAGTCACTGGCGTTGGTGACTCAAATACAGTTATTTTTGGACGAACAGTGTCCGGTGCGAGAACAGAAGCTACTGGGACTGATGCCGGTTAGGCGCTATAATAAATTGGACGCGCTTTTACGATGCCACAGTGCAAGCCCCGTTTCCCCGCATTCAACTAGGCGTATCAGCGCAGTTGTGAAGGGCAGAACTACCCCTCCACTGATTTTTTTTACCCCCTCACCTGGCACGTCGTCTTCAAAATCCATATCGTCTTGCCCCTCTTCTTCATTGCTCAGCGATCCGGGCATCTTTAGCGCACAGCAAGGGAAAATCACATCCGACATACACGAATAAAGTCTTGAAACTTAACCCTCTGAACGCCCAGCCTGGAGATGCCTAGAAAGGAGACGTCAAACTGAAGGTGAGGCTAATTGTGTGTTAAATGTGCTCCAAATAAAATAAAAGATGGCTGCCCTATTTTTTTCTCAGGCAGCCCCCCAAAATTTCTCTTTGCTTTTCTCTCCCTCTATCCAAATCCTCCAGTCTGAAAATAAGAAAGGCAAAAATGGAACACGCATACCCAGATTGTGACGTCTGGTCGGTTGCCATAGCAATCCATCCCATAGTTTCCCGACACAACTAGTTAGTGGTGCTCTCTCGGTTACCGGTTTAACTAGTACTGTGGCTTCTCCCGCGTAAGTCTTGAGGTTACACAGGAGAAAGTTTCCTCAAAATTTCCTTGACAGACCGGGATGTCGTTTGTTTTGCCTCTCGACAAAACAACACAAATCAAAAAATAGTGTTTTTTTCCTTGTAAATTAGCAATAATCACATTTTTCTCACATGTTATAATCACGTTTATTAAGCGCGTCTGTCAGGCTGTTTAGTTTACAGGTGTTTAAAAAGGTACTTAATCCTTAATAACGAGTCAAAGTTTATGCGAAACTTTTTTCTTTTAAGACTATTTATGAACTATTTTGTCATTATTACTAGCAAATATTATTAAAAAAAAATACAAATCCGTCGACCGCTCCATCAGGTAACCCGCGAGCCGTTGTCAAGGATACGGCGGCGTGACGCTGTACGTGCTCACGTGACGCAAGGACATTTAAAAGTGCAGCAAACACTGTATATATGCAGCACAGATAGACATTATATAAACCCATATAGGAATTGCGCAAAGTTTTCCCCCTTTACACGAACTCACTGAACCCTGGGAGTGAACTATAGTTGCTATGGAAATTACTGGTCATATCTGACTGATGCTGGATTGGACCTTATAGCATTACTGCAGTAACAGAAATGAACTATATGCTGTTGCAAAGGAAGAAAAACATTAACAATTATAAACCTCTGCACATTTTTCTTCTCTAAGCAAGAGTTTCACCATCTTAAAATTGAAATAAAGCAGAAATAAGATGGAGTTCTTTTGGAAATTTATTGATTTTACAAAACAGTGGCATGGATTTAATCTTCGTCGTCTTCCTCCTCCTCATCTTGGTTGATCTGGAAGTAGCGCAGTTCATAGCTCTCCTTGGTGTTCGCCACAACACGCAGCCAGTCACGCAGGTTGTTCTTCTTGAGGTACTTCTTGGTAAGAT
>JAZGTK010013175.1:0-14476 GCA_036877625.1 Ambastaia sidthimunki | reverse complement strand
CATTCAGGTGTCTGGAGATCTGACTCAGGTGCTGGTGTAAAGAAGGGCATTCAGGTGTCTGGAGATCTGACTCAGGTGCCTGGACTGCAGTAGTAGTGTTTGGAATAGTGTTACAGTCCCATTAACATATGACCTGCAGGTTGCATTCAGGACAGATTTTGTGGGTGCATTTGTGGTGTATGATTTGCATAATATTTTTAGTAAATCAAATGCTAAAACAACCCAAATACAAAACACTGTCAGCAGGTGCAATTTACAGAATGCTTAGTTAATTCTACCTTAAATTTTATTTACACCTAAAAGTGATATGCAAAAAACATTGATTTTAAAAACAAAACAAAAATTTTTGTATTTTGAATGAATATAAGAATAATTAAATAAAGGAGTAAAAACAACAAATGCATTTAAAACAAAAATGCTTTGAATTAAAACCATAAAAAATGTGTGTAATCAGATTTATTCAAATTTATTTATAAATGCTTGTTTATAAAATACATTTTCTTTCTTATTTATTACAGATTGTTCGTCCACACGTTTTCTTTAATTTATTGAATACATTTGCACATATAAATTGTGTGAATTGAGGTGAATGAAGTGTTGTGATATATTACACCTCACAGTGCTACATTAAAAAAGTGCGTGTTTCAGCTGAAAGCACCTGTCATGACAGCGGGCTATGCCTTGTTAGCATACTTTTTAAGTATAGCAGCAAACAAGAAAAAACATGCTTATCTTTCCTCCGCTGTCCACTTCAGCCTCATCCACATTCATGTGTGTGTGTGTGTGAACACATTCTAGTGTATTCTTGTGTGTATTGGTACTGCTGCGTTTTCACTTTTTGATACACAAACTCTTCCTCTGAGAGAGCCTGTCATTGAAACAGATGTCTGCACATCCTGGGCTATAACCCCCCCTTTATACACACATACACACATTTTAACCCCCATCCCCCTTTCACCCTTTCCTGTTCTAATACACCACTGTGTGTGTGGCTGTGTGTGTCTTTCTCTTGTTTTCTCCAGTCTGAGCCTGCGAGCCTCCCGGGAATGCCAAAATAAGGAGAAGCTCCTAGAACAACGTTTCCGTTCCTCTCTGCATGACTTCCGTCAGTGGATGGTCAATGCCAATATCTCCACCGCCAAGTGCTTTGACTCGCCTCACAGCATCCAGGATGCCTCTGCTGCTCTCCAGAGGATCCAGGTGGGTGGAATGGTTGTGGAATGGAAGTTCCTTGTCTAGGAGAGTTTATACTAACTGTGCAAGACTCAGGACTCGTGGATTATATTCAGTTTGACCACAGCAGGTTGTCTATTTGCCTGTCATGTAAGAGTGGCCAGCTTTTGATGAAGTGGCTGTCTATTCTCAGGTCCCATGGGCCAGTTTATGGGACCACCATCCAGCCAAAGATGTGCCAGATTGGGCTATTTATGACTTCAATTAGCACAGCAGAAGACCTGTGAGAGCACAGGCAAATGCACAGTAGTAACGTATAGCTGTGATGAAAGAGACATAGTTAAGCCTGGACTGAAGAAAGCTCCACAGATTTCTGCAGAACACCAACATACATCATCAGGGTTCAGCGCCTGCAGGAACCTGACCAAATGAAACTGTATTATTTCACACAGACAGGAAAAAAAAAGTCACGGTTCTGTGCAGCATCCATCAACTAGTCATAGCTGGAGTTTATAACGTAAACTGCTCCATACATTATAATAAGATTAAGCCATTTCTGTGATGTCATGATTGTTTACATTTAGGTACTCAGCAGACGCTTTTATCCAAAGCGACTTACAGTGTGAGAAGAACATAGAAGCCAAAAATCTAAAATGACAATAAACACCAGCCATACTTGGATACAATTTTACCCAAAGTAAAATATTCCAATATTCCAGTGCTATTTAATACACATTTATATACAAAACTGTCAAAGCATTATACACTTATGTACAGCAACAAGCAGTGACAGGAAAAAATAATACAAAATAATTGGCCAGTAATGATATAAAACAATAATAACAGCATGTATTATGCGATAAAATATAATAAAATAAACATCTCTCTTTTGGATCTGGTGTGGCATGCACACAAATAATAATAATTAAACTAATAACACATAATAATTATAAAATAATAACAACAATAATAATAAGCTCTGTTTAACATAATTTACTATATTTAAATCTATTCCACAGAATTTATTAAAATTAGCAGAGAAAAGATAGCATAGGTACATACAAATGAGAAGAGAGGGTATGAAAAAAACATTAGAAACAGTGTTAAGGCTGTAAAATAAGGCACAAATGACAGGGATGTACGAGTAAAGCAAGATGCTCATTTTTTATTTACAATCTCAGACTCAAATGTAGAACAATGTTTCTGCATGGCTTACTGCCCTGAACCACCAGCACAGCAGCAGACACGCTTTGGGTCACATGTAATTGTGTCTGTACCGTTTGAGCGGAGAAAGAGGGAAAAGGAGAGTGTACGCCTCACAGATGGCAGGAGATCCCTGCCAGGTCCCTGTCAGTGTCTGTACGTGACTCATCGCACTTGCTGCCCTCTGATCTGTGATAGTCTGCTTATGTCTGGGTGGCTGATATCTTTCTCTGTCTGTGCCACAGGAGTTCATGAGTGACAGGCAGCAGGGCCAGACCAGACTAAACGCCGTCCTGACGTACGGAGAACAGCTCGGTAGTGTGACGGCCGCTGAGAGGGTGGAAGCGATCAGGGCCAAAGCAACTGCAGCCAGAGATGATTGGAGGAGCCTAATGGAGAACTTGCAGAGAAGAGAGACGGCCTTACAGGTAGAGCTGAGCTGTGTGTTTGTGGGTAATTGTTTTCAAAGACCCCAGGACTGAACTTTTTTAGTTTTGCTGTATGTTGTCAGTGTCAGTTAGCTTTTGAGTCATCTTCTGTACGTGCTAAAACGTGCGACTGTCCATAAACTGTTTGCAGAAATACACATATTTAAAATTTATAGCCTTTTCTCCTTCAAAAAGCTGGTTGTTTAAAAAAAGATAATGAGATAATGTTGTTAATATGCCCAATGTCAACACAGAACAGAAAATCATGCTCATCCAGAGCAATATTAGACAGTATTAGAAAAACAAATTGAAAAATTTGGACCAATGAGATTTCACTGAGTACCCAGTGCAATGTGACAGAAATAGAAATCAAGTGACCCACAAAATGTGGCACTTGTCGTGATTGCAGCTGCTTAAGACAAAAACTCAGATTAACACAGATACGAGGGATTCGCTGCTTGTGGCTTCATCACACCGCATCCAGTTAGGACACAATGTAAGTAAGAGTTAGATTAGCATTAGTTAAATTACCCATCAGGCCCCTGGTGCACTGTGTACATCTTAAGTTCATTTACATGGGTTTCTATGCCAAAGAAATGTGAATATGTGGTATTCTGTGTATCTAACTATTTCTACTGTTGTAAATTCTAAAGGCGGTTGACATAGACCCCCCCCAAATGTTCTTACCGTTGAGCTCTGTAAATGAGACCACTGTGCAGATGGAGATACATGAGTAACGTGTATTTTCAGGTCCTGCAGTCTCAGATGCAGGACTTTGAAGCAAGTGTTGAACCATTGCAAGACTGGCTAAACAGAACTGAGATGAGTGTACAGGAGAGCAGCACACGCCTCCACGACCTGCCAGCCAAGAGACTGGAGCTCTCCAAACTTCAGGTACCGTTAGAATGACAGATGCTTTCTGTTAACCTAAATCTTAAAAAAACTGCTACTTACATTCTTGTCCTCCTTGGCCTTACTTAGAAAATCACTGTGTATATAATTATTTATATATACAGTGCATATATAGTGTATATATTATTTATGTGTTATTTAATTATTAATTAATATATATAATTTATTGACACGAGAACAAACTAGTTATTATTTATCAATGGATTATGCATTTCATATCTGGAGAGCATTAGGCAATAAACACAAGCAGCATTTTCTTCGTCTGTTTTTAATCCAGCTGCTTAAAAAGGGCCAATTCATGTGTACCCAACATTTAATTAAATTATCAGTTGAAATCAACTAACTGTGACAGTGGAATTTGTGGCACTTAAACTCAATTAAATTAGTTAGCAGTATCTGTTAGAGATAATCAAACAAGCCCTGTCTGTCATTGTTGATTCTGCTGAGTCAAGCTTTTCTGTACTATAAAGGATTAAGATGCGGCCTAATTAATTTTTTCCAGAGCCGCATCTCTGTGTAACTGCACTCAAAGAACAAGCTTGTAATAATATAAAAGCAGGTCGTACAGATAAATATTTATATTTTTGCTATATTCCGAGGTTCGTCTCTATTTTTGTATTGTTTTGTCACCCGCTGGGCCCTTTTGTTTGCTCTGTTGGCAATTACATTCACTATGGTGTATCTGGAGAGTGTTGAGGTCCTCTGAGTGATTATCTAGCCCCCCCCCTCCCCGTTCCCTGCTTTTACCCATTTTTCCTTCTAATCCTTTTATCCCCAAAGTGCACCCAACATGATAGACTCCATTATCATGAACTGTGTCTGCCTAAATGACAATTTCACACCGTGCTCTTTTTCCACCTAAAGAAAAAAAGCAAGAAATTTGATTTGGGTGGTCTTTTGTGGCCTGATGTATTTAGTGTGTTTAGTAAAGTTCTCACCCGCCTTGTTGGATGTTTCCAAAAGCGTTTTTGTGGTGTATCTGTGTGATCCTGATGTCATGTATCCAACTCTTTCTTCTCCCATGACCCTTGCTTGCTTCCCGACCCCCGGTTGCTCATCCTCAGACGTTACTGGAGGAGATGCGCTCCAGAGAGTCTGAACTGGCAGGGCTGAGAGCGAGAGCACACGGGCTCTGGGATGGTCAGGGTGCTGGGAAGAGTTTTGTGCATCGGGTCTGTCAGCTAGCTGCATGCTACCTGGCTCTGAGCAACCTGATTAAGGTAACCTCCTCTACCAGTGTGTCTGCCTTACCTATCCTGTGCTTGCTTTTTCGTCAATACCACTAACTGTGATGGGAGAAAACTTACATGTTTAGTTCTTATAGAGGTTTTTTAGTTTGTTTAAACTTTCTATTGTTTTTATTGTTGAATTAGGCTTTTTGTTTCTTTTTTCTTTTGAATATGAGTGTTCTGGCAGACTTTGGTCTTAACTGCCCCCTTTCTCATTTGTTCTTAATTCTATGAAATACTAATTAATAGTGTTGATATTTTTAATGAATTTAATTGATTAAAGTTTAATTGGATTTTTTTTATTGTGGACACATATTTCTTTCACACAAAGAAATGTTAGAAATAGTTCTGAAATTCGTTTGATTCATCCTTTGGTTCTCTCTTTTTTGTTTGACTTCAGAATTTATAAGAAAGCAAATAATAAACTAATGAACTTATCACTTATTCGATATATGCAGTAATTGTAGTGTTATTTGGCAGCTGATTTAGTAATGCATTAGTAATGGTTTGGATTTAATTTTTGAGCAAACCCCATTTTTTCAGTCTTGCACTTTTGTCCTGACCTCTATTCTGCATCTCCTGCAGGAGAAGGTGTCCAGGGTGGAACGAGTGGTGGGAGAACATCAGCTTTTCTCCCAGGGCTTGCAGGAACTTCAGAACTGGGTTTCAGAGTCCCAACAGGTACTAAAGACCTGCAGATCCCCCACATCTGACAAGAGTGTCCTCATCACCAGAATGGGCCAACTTGAGGTACATATTTGCTACTATATATTAATTTTCACATTATATATTGCGGTAGACTAACAGCTCTTATATGTTAGTTTTGTACCTGTTGAAGGTGTAACAGAATTTCTGATCAATTCCAGGTGCTACTGACAGCTTGCCAGGGAAGAGAAATCCAGTTGAAGATGCTCATCACCAGAGGTGAGTCTGTGCAGAGAAACACGTCAGCCGAGGGTGTACCAGTGGTTCGCAAGCAGATCCAAGACCTCAAAGACTCCTGGGATTCATTCTTGTCAGCATCCATACAATGCAAGAGGTCAGAAACCTTTCTGTCAATCAATCAGTCTTTATCCCTATGCTTTTGTCCAGGTGTTTTCTGAGATATACAGTATATGTGTGGAAGTGCTGGAGAATTATGGCTTGGTTTTTTTTGGTTGGGTTTACAGCCAGCTGGAAGGTGCCTTGTCACACTGGACCAGTTACCAGGAGGATGTCAGTCAGTTTGAGTGCTGGATGGAGCGAGTGGAAGAGAGTCTTGGAAACTCTGACAAACATTACGCTGAGATGAGAGACAAGACTGCCAATCTTGGCCGTGCCAAGGCAACTAAAACTTTTCATTTTCATTCATCAGAGAACTGGAGCATCTCCTTCTTATCCATCTTTAAATATGTTGCATCTGAGTTGGCTTAAATATTCAACATTCGACAAGTTAAATTACTTTGTTTTTTTTGTTGTACAGCTCCTTTATGAGGAAGTTCTGAGCCATTCCAGCCCCTTACAGACAATCGCATCCAAGGGTTCCAACATGGCTGAACATACAGCCACCCAACAGGAGATTCAGAAACTCAATGAGAGATATACATCTATCAAAGAAAAAGCCAAGGTGTGCACGTCATGCCTGATCTGCATTTGTTTAGATTTTTTAAGTGGAATTATTTTGCAGAAAGTAATATGAATCAGTCAATCAAAGTGGTGTGTACAAAAAAATCCAATATGTGACTTGTGTTTCAGGCTTGTGTCAATAAGGCAGAAGAATTGGTTCTGCTTCACCAAGAGTACCAGAGAGGACTGCATATGTTTGAAGACTGGCTGGAGCAAGAGCAGAGCAGCCTGGCTCTTCTCTCACCACTGGATGAAGATGTCGGTTCTCTGGAGAATACTTTAAAAGAACTGCAGGTTAGTATAATAATGATAATTTCTCCTTTTTATATTCTTGGTAAAAGACATTCTGAACTACCTAATTCTCACTAAGAAAAAATGGGACAATGTTGTTTTCTCTCTCTTAAAACATATCCAGATACTCCAGTCTCATTGTCCAAAGGGACACAGCTTGCTCAGCTCAGTTCTTGCAAGTCGAGAAAGAATCATTCCATGGGGTGCTCCTCAAATTGAGGATCGGGCCCTGGAGACAGCACAGACGGAATGGCAGGGGTACCAGGACCGGCTTGGGGAGACCAAAGTCCAGGTAGAGCAGGCCCTCACAAGGGTTCAGAAACTAGAGGGTCTTTTTCAAAACCTGGACCAGTGGTTAGTAGACATGGAGCTCAAAGTTAAAGTGAGAAGCCATCGTCGCTCTGATGTCACTGCAAAAGAAGCCCAGCTCCAGCATTTGAAGGTAAATGCTAATGTGAATATGGATTGTCTTTTTGGAACTGTAAGTGGCAGGCATGTTTACATGACATTTTCCTGTGATTGTGTCTGTCAGCGGTGGCAGACTGAAGCTGCTCAGCATCAGGCTGAGGTGGAGGGTCTCAGCGCTCTTGCTCAGCAGGTGGTGGAAGATGCTCATGTCAGTGGCAGGATCAGTACCAGGGTTACCCAGCTCACCACCCGCTACCACGCTTTGCTACTACAGATACAGGCAAGTCAGCACTTTACTGCACATTAAAAAAGTAAAATTCCCAAAATTCTCAATTCCCAAACTTGAGAATTCTGGAATTGAAAATTTAAAAACTCCTGTCTTCCATCATTGTAATTGCTCAGCAAAATGCAACCAGCACATTCTTCAATATTTTTGTGTTCCACAGATGAAAGAAAGTCACTCTGGTATGGAATAAGTTATGACAGAAATGTTTTAGGTGAACTGTTTCTAACTTTTTTTTATTTACTTGCTGATGATGTCAAAGAATTATGCAGCATCATTCAGTACAGTATGTGCTGCATATGTGTATTTCAATGAAAGAATTTCTAGCTAACGCTTCAATACAGGCATTTAGTACAATCTGGTGTCACTGACTCACCCCCCTTTTTGCTGCCAAAACACACTGATGAGTCTAATTCCTCAGCTGTCTAAACTTTGGAAGCGGTCCAGCATGGTAAACTGGCTCTTGTTTATTCCCATTGTCCCTCCAGGAGGACAAAAATAAAAGCTGTGTTGGAAAATCAATGTGTCTGCCACGGTGAAACATAAGCTTGTAATTAAACAATATATGAACCAGTCTTGCCCATCAGTCTGTGCTGCGGTTTCATGGCAACAGCGGAATTGTTTTTTCAACACTTGCTCTCACACCTCTCCTTTTTGCCCACTTCCCCCTAACATGTACACACACACCCTGACTGTGACACAAAAGAGAGCGTAATTATCCTGTGAGAAACAACAGGC
The DNA here is from genome assembly GCA_036877625.1 of Ambastaia sidthimunki. Taxonomy (NCBI): domain Eukaryota; kingdom Metazoa; phylum Chordata; class Actinopteri; order Cypriniformes; family Botiidae; genus Ambastaia; species Ambastaia sidthimunki. The sequence continues at coordinate 6,206 of JAZGTK010013175.1, read as the reverse complement.
CGCCACACGCACTACAGCAAAGAGCCATTACGTCTCTGCAGATAGGTGAGCGTTAATTGGTGCCATGCGCATGAGGGATCTACATGTCAAGTGAAGAATGCGGCAAAATAGCTTCGCCTCGAGCCCCCAGCAGCGACTGGTCGCATGTAGGCAGCATTGGATCAATCAAAACACCGCACTGAATTCTTGACAATAAGCTGTTTCAATTGTCCCTCTGTCATTCAGGAGACCCTCAAACAGCTCCAGGGGGAGATGCAGAGCATAGCAGAGGCTCAGAACGCTCTCAGGACCTTCTCTGATTGGCTGAGTGGCGCCAGGAAGAATTTCAAGATTTTTACTGAGAAAAACGAGGCCCTTGACCGTGTTACCATGGAAAAGAAGATGAAGAGGCTGGAGGTACGGAATAACCTCATTATATTAAATTCCTGTAATTTTTACAGTACAGGGCTTGACTTCTGGGAGATATCAGGTTGTGTGTATTTAATTGACACACAATCATATGATTTGTTCAGCCCAAACAAATGTATCATATATTTTAATTCTGAAAATATAGATAAATGCAGTTTGTTTTTTTTATTCAGCAAAAGATAAAGATGAACTGTATCCTGTGGGTTAGATCTATTGATTTGGCAATAAAATTACACACACTACAGACTATTACTCTCAACGGGCCTGGCACAGTTTTGTGCCCATATTTGAGATTGTAGATCCAGTGTGTGTGTGTGTGTGTGTGTGTGTGTGTGTGTGTGTGTGTGTGTGTGTGTGCGCGTGCACATGTGCAAGTCTCTTTGTTTAAATATATTGATCATACCCCTAAGAAGACAAAGCCAAAAAGCTTTAGTGCAGTTGTATACTATGTGTACACACACACACACATATATCCATTTCACATACTCCCCCACTGTGATATCTGAGATGAAGTGGTCTGTCTGTGCAACCTGCTGGCACAGACTGTGTAATTGATGCAATGCCCTTACAGCTGTAGCGTCACATACACACTCTCTCCTTACACACCCGTATGCATACACACACACACACACACACACAGCAACATGCACTACTCGTTTGGCCCAGGCTTATATGATAGAATCCATTTTTGGATCAATGGCACTGCACAGACGGTAAGAGCATGGTCTACACACCCAGACACACACACATGCGGAGTACTGTACACCCATTTCATTAAACGGCAGCCGTTTAGACGCATATATCTCTCATGTAATTAGATATTAGATATCTTTGACATTCGTATACTCTGTATAATATTTCTTGGCCCAATTATCTGTGCGCCTACATGGTTCCGCATCAGTAACTTCTCATTTTGCCCATATGTGTGTGGAGATCATCATTAAAACATTGGGTCTCCTTTCGCTGTCAGTTGCCCAGCAGTAGCCCCAGATTCAGCTGTACGGCCGGGGGCCGCTCTTTGTACAGACAACCGGCTGATATCATATCAAGATGCTTCCTGCTTAATAGCTTAAAGGTAAAGAGCAGAAAAGAGTAGGAGGGGCAGAGCGTGCTTGTTGCTGGGGAAACCCTGCTGTGCCGGCCCCATTTAAGGCCTGGGTAATTAGGGCTTCCTGTTATATCTCTGACCGCGGCCTCGCCGGTTCTTCGCGCACAGGTGTCAGGAGCCCAACGGGCTTCAAAGAAGTCCACTTCAGAGAAGCCCACTCACAACCAGAAGCCCTACATCAATAGAGGAGATCAGAAGCTGTCAGGAGCAGGAAATACCTGTCATGGTTGCACACCGGGGAAGGCTTGACTGTCTTCCCTTTGGCTCATTGGCTTATTGATTCTTTCTTGTTTGTTTGTTATTGTTCTTTTTGTTCTCTTTAATGCTGTTTTGTTTTAAAAGATGGATTTTAAAGAATAAAATATTCTCTGATCACCACAGTCTTTACAGGGGGAGATGGATCAAGGTCACAGCCTCCTCAAAACGCTTCGAGAACGTTCAGAGCAGGCTGTATCTTTCCTGGATGACCATGGAGCATCTAGGCTGGAGAGGGAAGTACAAACAGGGCGATCGCAGCTTGAAGAGCTTACACTGGGGCTACAGGAAGAGCACGGGACACTGGAAAGGAGCATTGTGCTCTATAAAGATTTCCAAGAACGCTACAAGAGCCACATGCAGTGGCTTATAGAGACTCGAGCTCTGCTCAGCTCCACGGTGGAACCAAAGGCAGAACTCTACCAGAGAAAAGCACAGCTGACCAAGTACAAGGTGGGAGTGTTTTTTAGTCTGCAACCACTATAAAAACTATAGTGACAACACCAATATATCTGGCAGGCTATTATTTTACCTAGTAAGATTATCAGTTTTAGTCAATAACTGTGTTAACAAACGCGGTAGTTCATTTCACTTTAAATTTATAGATCTGTAGTGCTTTTCACAGTTACTAAGCAGCTTTACATAAAATACAATTTGGAACAAACATTTAGGACATAGAACGGAATAGAAATAAAGAAAAAACAAATGATGGAAAACAATGCGTCACTTTTAAAATCTGCCAACAGCATTGTTAATGAATAATACATGTTTTTATAATGATTTTGTGAGTTTTGAGTGTGTTGTACTGTTATGTCCAGGCTGTGGAGCAAACGCTGCTGTCCCGGGACTCCGCTGTGAGTTTCGTACTGGAAAAAGGAGAAACTCTGCTGACACTCCTCCACTCGCCTTCCATCACAGAAAACATGACCAGATTACAGACGGACTACCAGGAACTGTGTGGCTCAGCACATGTAAGCCAAATTCACTGCAAAATTACTTTACAGGAATCCACATTGTTGTGTGTGTGTGTGTGTGTGTGTGTGTGTGTGTGTGTGTGTGTTTTTTTAGGTAAACATTACATGGAAATTTCACATAAATTGAGTTTGGTACACTATGCAGATAAACTCTGAAGTTTACATGGTGAAGTCCCCTACCCAGTTCACCCAGCAAATATATAGAAAATAAGCTGCAAAGATGGGTCATTCAAAACATACCATAATATATATCAGCTGTCAGGGAATTGCCCTTTTATAAGCCAATCACAAAAAACATATAATAAACATTTTAAAGGCACAGTACCAAAACCACTTATTTTAAAAGTATAAGGTAGTGGATGGTCATTTAAAACTACCTTCAAAATTATAAATAGACTTGGGGAGTGAATGATATGGTTCCTTTAAACTTTTAAATATTAATTTGCACACTTTATGTGTTTTTTCCTAAAAGCTGGCATCCACTAGCCCTGCAATCACTGCAGTGAATAATTTTTTTAAAATAATTCATCATTTGCCCACAGCTGTCGGAAGCTGCTTTTGTGCATGATCCTTTCCAGCTCTGCGTTAATAATAGGTGCTTTAGTTTGAGTGTTCGCAAATGTCTTGTCATTTAAATGGTTTAAACGTATTTCCCAAGACTCATGTTCAAAGACTGGAGGGCCAGGTGAAGAAACAGGAAGCGTACCATAAAGATCTTCAGGAAATTGAGCGCTGGCTACTGCAGATGTCCAGCAGGATGGTGACACCTGACCCATCATCCAACGGTGGCCTGGATGCTGCCACTCAACAGCTAGCCACACATAAGGTGACGAATCACAAGGCTTTATATGGAAGAGCAGCACCCCTGCATTAACCAATCAGACATCAACACTTTTTACCCAACATAAAAATGTTTTTCTTTGGAGCTTTTGGATCTACTCATCTTTATTAGTTAAAAATATACAAAAATTAGTAATCTGTATACAGATTAGTGTTGAAAAATTGTCTCCTTACCTCAATTTTCCACAATAGGCAAATAATAGTGATTTTTAATTTGAGCTATCAGACTTTGTGGGTAATGTCAGTTTGGCTTCATTTGTCTTCATACATAAAGAAAAGGGCATAAAGTAACCTGCAATTTATGTTTTAAACAGCTTGTGACAAATAAACATTTAAATATTGTAATGAATGTAAAAAAAAAATCATAGAAATCAATTGTTTCTATTAATTATTTTCGGTTGGTATAAGCTATTAGAAAACACACTTTCTTCTGGGTAAGCAGTTTGTAATGTAGACTCAACATGAATTTGTTTGCACATATTGTCGCCTCATTTCAGGCTATCATGGAGGAGATCGCAGGCTTTGAGGAGCGCCTGGCTGCGCTGAAGGAGAAGGGAGAGGGGCTGTTGTCCGGCTGCAGCGAGCGCCTCCAGGCTCGACTTCGCCAGCAAATTCAGAATCACCAGCAGGGAGCTAAAGACAGCTACTCAGCCATCTGCAGCACTGCCCAGCGTGTGAGTCCTCTTGCCAACACACCATCACCAGACCTACATTGCTTGTGCCCAAAGTAATAGGAAAATATACACTCACAGTTTCTATGGGCAGAAATGTGATTCTGTGTCTTTATGTGGCACATAAATAGTCATGTTCTACTTATCTATAATGGCACAATAGTAGAAATCGTTCCTTTAAAACTGCTGTGACACCATTAAAAGCACTCTTTGCTCACTGAATTATTTGTAGGTAATTCTCCAACACTGTGAGTTGTTTTAAAGTTTTAGTGCTCATTAAATGTCTATTTTCCAGGTAATGTGCCAGTGTCACTTTTTGTTGTCCCACACATTAAAGCCTTTTCCAGCAAACTCAGGTGTGATTTCCACCCTGCCAGAACCGCCTGATTATTTTAATCCACCCTGTCTGGCTTCCTAGTTGCACCAACTGAAGAGTTAACAAAATACTCTCAGTGCATTTGCATTTAAAATCAGATTAGATCATCCTTCACTAGGCCGTCAATAAACCAGAAAGGCCTGGCAATAAACACACTTGACATTTTGACTTCACCATGAGGCACTAAGAAATCGTTTCCCCAGTAAAGCATATCATTAAAGCCAATGGCAATAAAAATGACAACCCCCTCGTTTCCCCCCGCTATATCTCTTGCAGTATCCCACCAAAATCTGCCACCTGCTTTCCTCTAAGAACCCTAATCACATGCTCCCCTAAAATGGCAACCGATAACCACTTCCTGCCATCTGATGCAGTGCCTGCTCGGTCACTCTCTGAGCAAACTACCCAGTCTATTAATACCTCACCCCCTTCCCCGTGCCAGTTTTATTTTGCCCATCAAGCCCAAATCAGTCAACACAACCCCAGACATTGATAAAACCCTCCCTTTCTATTTACTAGTTTAGACCCCCTACCAGCATCTTGCGGTAGCCTCGCCAGAACAATGGCACCCGGTAAATCCCGCCACCTGGCAATCTGGTCAATGAGTTCCACAGTCTGCACGTGCTCTGCCAACACTCGCCGTCTGCCAAAGCAAGCCGGTCGTTGGCTGCCCCCCCGCGAGGGCTTTTGAATTAAGAATGTCAATCAGCGTCAGCGTTCCCGCTCACGGGATAAGAGATGCCGGAGCATTCAACACCTGTCAGATGGGCTTTATTTTGACCCGGTGTGTCCCATTGTCATTTTCCACTCAGAGTCATGCTGTGATTGTGTTTTATACAGCTATTACTGTACTTACTGTAAAAAAAACCCTGTAAGGGTATAGAAAATGGATCATGTGATTTAAATATTTATCATGATTCAGCTCAGTTTTGATCTCTGTTAACTAATATTGCTTGGATTTTTGGCCAGTTAAAATATACATGATGCATTTTGCATACGCTTTCATCCAATGTGGCTTACAGTACATTCAAGTTGTACATTTAATCTTCAAACCCATGACCTTAGCAGTGCTAGTGCTGTGATCTACCAACTGAACTACAGGAATACCCACAATACATTCAGTGTGTTTATTTTAAGCCTAAACCAAAAATCCCTCATTTGTACAGGTGTATCAGAGTTTAGATCGGGAACTGCAGAAGCATGTCAGCCTGCGAGATACTCTGCAGCAGTGTCAGACGTGGCTTTCAAACGTGCAGGAAGAAATGCAGCTTCCTGTGCATGCACCACTGTGCCTACAGGAGGCCCTAGTGCAGGTATACATCACACTTTTAAGTTTTACAGTGCAAATGTACAGTAGATTTTTTTCACAACAAGTGAATTGGAAACTTGAATAACTGCATGCATTGCTTACTACAGTGTACTTTATTTGATTGCCCTATCAGGTGAAGCAGGATCGAACTCTGCAGGAACAGGCTGGTACATACCTGCAGCTGGTGTGCTCCACCTGTGATCTGTCAGATGCGAAGGTGCGGGAGACGGCTGCTGAGATACAGCGGGTCAAACTTCAGGTGAGC
>JAZGTK010013174.1:0-10141 GCA_036877625.1 Ambastaia sidthimunki | reverse complement strand
ACACACACAGAAACACACACACACACACACACAGAAACACACACACACACACACACAGAAACACACACACACACACAGAAACACACACACACACACAGAAACACACACACAGAAACACACACACAGAAACACACACTTGCAATATTTTCTTTGTATGTGGCTATGCATTGTTCTGAAAGTATAGTTTTTTTGCACACTAAACAAAACAGAAAATGTAATAAGAGAGTTAATAGCCACAGAGAGCCATAAAAGCTCATATACACTCATCAATAAAGGCTTCTCATTGATAAATAATTAAAGCGTCATAAACGTGGCCACAAGAATGGCCTATAAACCTGAACATGTGTCCATGAGAAACCAGCACATACCCTTATGATGGAGTTCATCTCTGGTGGGGTGACCTGCTTGGCTCTCTCAATGGCCCCCAGAACTTGCTGCTGGTGCTGAAATACATTCACAGATCTGCCTGCATCAGTTCATAAACTCTCACAGAATACTGTGTGTGTTTTACACAAGCAGTGCCAATATTTCCTCTGACAACAATTCAAATACATGATTTTTTTACTTTATGATGCAACATATTAATTAGATGTGACAATTTGTTTTGTATGATTCATAACTATCTTGAAAAAATGCTAAAGACACATTTACACTGTTAAGGAAACAATACAACAATACAAATTTTATTTGGCCATATGATTGTATTAGACACTGTCTAATATCAAAATTAAATTGAAATTTAACTGATGCAATCAATGTTTTTAACTCTTACCAATTATAATAATCTTTAATATAAAACAGTGTTCAAACGTTTTATGTTTATTTCCTGTGTAAATCATTGCAGCTAATAACAGACTAATTGTGAACATGAAGTCAGGGTGTTACGCAACATGACTGATTGATCATGTGTGACTGCTCTCTCTCTCTCTCTCTCTCTGTACCTCTTGAGACAGGTAAGGCAAGACCTGAGCACAGATCCCATTTAATCTCTTCACAATCTCCGCCTGTAGGGAGAAACACACACACACACACACACACACCTCAGCAAATTCTTCTCTTTAAAAACAGCCACAAATCCCCACACTCACCCAGCTCCCAAAATATCAGCAGCCCTTTGCCATACGCTCCTATGTAAACAAGCGAGGTCCAAAAGTGGAGACCACTTATGCTTCTGTTTGGAATACAACATTTATCTTTATCAACTGTATTATCAACAAAAGCACTTTTATTTAACGACCATCTTATAATGATCACGCAACTTAATTACCAAAGACGCAATTTTACTTGGAAGTTGTATTTAAAATCATTTGGCACAGAATTCCTAGTAGTCACGTGCTCCCTCATTTTAAACAGACGTGACGCTTCGGAGACAGGAAGTGTCGACAAAAGGTGATTTACGCGAGTACTGGAAAAGCTGGCGAGAGCTTTGCAGTAAAAACGAAAAACGTGCAGCGAGACAAAAAGAGAAGCAACAATAACCCTGTCTGTCATACTGACATTTCATACGACACGCAAACCCGCATACCAAATACTGGCATCTCTTATTCAGTGTCTCTCTCCCGCTCTCAGTCTGCTGGCTTTATTTTTAACATATTTCACTGTGTCACGAAAAGGGACGGGGGCGATAAATTGCGTTTGGGACCGGGTGCAGCCGTACAGCCTGTTAATCTCTTCAGCCTTGCCGATGAGAATCCCGGTCAGTTACAATCTGTGTGCTAGTGTCCACTAATGGCTAGAGTGCTATCTGGATCTGATATATACACATCTAATAACTGGCCTCACACTACACTACCTTAGAATTATCTAAGGTTCTATTTGACATTTTTGTCAAAATTGAGTTATTGACATATTCTTACTCTAATATAACTTATTGACACTATTAAAGGTGTTTTAAAAAAAAAAATGCATTTTGGGTGTTTAATCTGAAAAACAAAAAAGTTCTCAGTTTTGGTATATATAATCCAAAAACTTTAAACCTCAATATCTCAAAACTAGTCAAAACGCAGATAGAACCGTATAATTCTAAGGTAGTGACTTGTTGAGATTATATCTTGGGGGATTATATTTTTCACACAGTTTGTTTAAGCGACTCGATCTCATTGGCTAAATGCAAATCTGTGTGTTTTAATTGGTTCTGAAACGGGAGCAGAATCAGATTAGATGTTAAGTGAGAAAGAGGTACACCCACCTGCTTGTGCATTTCAATGTTCAGCCCATAGGACATCTCATAATACTGCAGAGAAACAAAAAAACAGACACTATATTACAAACCTAATACACTGAATTAAATAGGTAGGACTCACTGTTGGAACACCTACTTATTGTATAATGTAGTTAAACTACAGTTGAGCTGATCTTTAGAAAATATACTTTAAGACACTACCAGCTATTATTAAAGTAGTTAACTATGCTGCATATATTAACAATGCTTTTGAACTCTATTGTAACTATCAAATTATATTTATTTCCTCCATCATATTGGCATTTATCATAAATGAAGATCTCAATGAGAAAGACAAGTAAAACAACTGCATATACAAGTTCAAAAAAAGCTGAAAAAGTGTTGTTGGGCTACTTACAGTATTTACCGTAAAAGCTACAGTAAAAGCTACAGTAAAAGCTACAGATCCAATGCAACACAACCCAGCCAGAAATAAAGGAGCCAGAGTTGGATTCTGGGTTGGCTTTGCCAAGCAGCAGCAGGTCCCTAAAGCAATTACCACCCACGCAATACGGATGCCCACCCCCCATCATCCAGCGGGTGTGGACGTAGCGGGGAACCCGATAGCCTGTTAGGGGGAGGAGGGTGTGTGCGAGCCGGCTGACGCGAGCGAGAGCGACGCCGCGCAGATTAAATGAGATTAAGTCGCTCGACGGATCAATTAGAGGCAGAGTATCAGACAGCAACACGGGGGCCGGAGGCAATGAGGTTAGAGGGGGTTTGTGGGGGTGGGGCACACGAGATGGAGAGGTGGTGTTGTAACAGAGCAAAAGAAAGACAGGAAGGTAAGGACTGGGATCTCTCCTTGCGGGTGCATCCAGCCTAAGGCTCTTCCCTCTGGGGGGACCGCTGGCGCGTCCAGCAGACTTACCATGATGTAATGACGTTGCATTTCTGACTTCTCGCTGGCCAGCTTGTCACATTCCAGCTTCAGACTAGAGGGACAAACAAAGAGCACTGGTGAAACACAAACATCAGGGCTGGGTGATACGGCTGACAGTATTGTATCTCCACATTTCACAGGCTTTTGATATCTTGTTATACATGTATTTGCTCTGAAATGGCTTGTAAGGTTGATGTTTGCATTGAAATCTTTACCAAAAAATAAAGTTGCAATCCGTACCTTTTGACTCTCTACTGCCCTCTCTGTTTGAAATATAATATTGCAGGCTACTTTAAGTACTTGTCATTATGTATGTTGAAGTCAAGTCAAACTGACTGTTCCTGGGAAATCAGACCTGACCTGATTATAAATCATTATTATAAAGTAACCATTGGGAATTAGGGTAAGATAGGAGACTGTTTTGAACACTGACTTGCTCAATAACTCAATTGTGTTTATTTTTAGCACCGAAAAGTTGGACTACATCTTTAAACATTCAATATGTCGCTACAGCCCCAAATATGTCAGGCCTACTTGGCCAACATTTTTTGGAATTTTTAATTCACAGTGAAGGAGAGACTGGAAGGGAACAGAGAAGAGATTGTTCCAGGAATTTCGATCTGCAAACTGCAGTTGAAATCGAATCTTGCATCACGACTCAATGTGTCTTGTGCACGTGCGCTAACCACTAAGCCACGGCTCTGCCTGCTTTGAAGATGACTTGTTTTTATCAGACACAGATCCCCAATTTGGCTCACCAGTATGTCTTTTGTTACACAGAAAACAAAGACATGGAATTTCCCTGTGACAAATTGAAATCAATTAGCGGTTCCATATGGAAAAGGATTATGCACAGCGACGAACTGAAACACATCCAGTGTTAATGCGAAAGCAAGCCAGAAGAAAACATCTCATCTATATAAGAACAAAGTGACAGCCCTAAATTCAATACAACAGCTTTCTGTTCCTACAGCGCATGACAACCGATCTGTGTCTCTTCAAACCTCTCCAGGCTGCTGCTTCCACTTATCCCAAAAAAAGGAAAAAAACCCTGCTATAACATATATTGGGGGTTGTCATGGTGACCATCCTCCCTGCTGCCAGGCTACCTGTGATTGGCCATGCCAGCCACTGATTGGCTGAGACCTCCTGAAGGTTCCAAAGATGCTCTCGGAGAAGAAAAAAGACGGAACGTTGATGGAGTTTTATTGCCGCTCCTTTTCCGCTTCCAAATCGTTTCCGCTGTCATTCTGATTTTGATTTATGTATTCCCTGATCTATTTATGCATTTGTGGAAGGGAATGACGGCTCGGCTAGACCCTGGGGACCGCCCGCAGTACATTTCTTTTAAAAGCCTTGAAAAAATCTTGTCTTTTGAATTTCAATTGAAGTCAATGGCGGTGAATCCATGCTCTGAATACACATGCAAAATGTAGGGCCTATTCTTCTATGTAGCAGGGTTAAATGAGGGTTCGCTTGTTGTCATGGGGATAGGGAGGGAAAGACATGTTGCCTTAAAAACGGGCCAGTATCTGAGCCTTTGTGTCTTCCCAGCACACTTTAAAGAATCTTTAGTCTCCGTCTACAGAAGTCAAGGCATCAGATGTATCGCAGTAGCTCTTTCGCGTTAATCGGCATGGAAACGAAACACTGAGCGAATCAAACAAGCTGACGCTAAAGAGATAAAAATTTAAACCTGCTAATAGTGAGTTCAGATGCAGTACTGACTTCATACCCAAATCTCTAAATTCTGTCTTTATTTACTCACCCTCATGTTGTTTCAAAACTGAAAGATTTTTCCATGCAATAACAGTGACTGAGGACTGAAGATTTGGTGCTTATAAAAGGTTACAAGAGCATCAGAAAAGTGATTCATATGATTTGTGTGTTATATAAGTCACCTGATATTTCTGGGTCTGAAGATTGCATTCTTTTTGAAGCTTGAAAGCCTTAGTCATCATTTTAACTGCACTGAAAAGATCTGCATTTTAACTGCATGGAATTCTAAAATAAAATTACTCTTTTTATGTTTTACGAAGGAAAGAAAGTCATGATTGGAATAACATGAAGATGAGTAAGTAAAGACAGATTTTTTATTTTTGGGTACAAAGTTCCTTTAAAGTTACAATCTGTAACTTTTACCTCTCCAGCGCCATCTCTGTTTAAATTATGAAACTGCAGGTTTAAGTTTAAATTGTAAACAACTGTTGTAAGAAAAATCTACAAAACGCAGCATCATCTACAGTACCTAGATATGCGATACAGTAGTCGCCTTTTTTCTGTTTACAGACGGACTTTTTCCACAAAACCAGACCGGACTACTACAGTTATTATAAACTTACAGTAAACAATATTTGTTCATTTTTACAAAAAATGTTTCAGCTTTAAAGTATTGAAAGTGTTTTAGCTGTACCTGTGATATTGTGCTTGAAGGAACTGGAACTCGTCCTTGATGCGATCACACGAGTCTGACGTCGTAAACTTCAGCTGCTGCGATGAAGCCTGCAACGAAACCAATTTACAGCAGTCAATCGCATTATTTAAAGCATGCACATCATTGCATAAGCCGGACATCCAGGACCACTGCAGCCATTTCAACGCAAATGCCAAGATCGTCAAATTGCGGGCAAAACAGATGAGCCTTTCAAAACGCTGGGAATTTTGCAATCAAGTGCGAATTCACCGAAACGTTACCCGAGCAAAAGCACCATATCATATCTTGGATGGCTTTCTGCGACATCAGTACTCATAATTTGGAACACATCTGTCAGATTTGGAGCCTGATGTCGCCAAGGTTTTGGAATTACGTGTTTTCCGCTCGCAGGCGAGTTTATTTCCCTTGTGTGGGGGCCACAACTGCGGGGAAAATGCAGATGTTATTGGAACTGTTTTTGCACTTTTCTGTGTGGATTTGTGTCGAGGTGATATGCTGGCAGTTTTCCCAATGAACAACCGCCATACTCAAATTTTGATGAATGCAGACCTTCCAGCTTTCATTGTAATTCTAGGAAGGAAACCCAATCTCAGCTCCTGCCGACTGCTCCGATTCTGGCTCCTGAAAATGATCAAGAGATCTGCGTTTTCATCTGCAGTATTTTTAACTGTTGGTCTATGTGCATGTGGTAGATGGACAAGCATCAGACCTTTGGCATGACATCTCTGTTCAGCACTGATCAGTTACCATTGCAAAAATAATCATCTTCAGATTTGGCTACGATATGACAAAAATGTCCTTGTTTTTGCAATGCAACACAAACGTAAAATGCCAACCAACTTAACAAACAAGCACATCTTATAAGCCTTTTTTTGTTTAATCTGTTACCTCCCAAACCATTGGCTTGAATCAGAATTAATTCAACAAATCAGACCACAATCGGACTCACTTTCTGAACCCAACACTCTTTATTTCAATTATCTGACTCAAAACAAACCTCAAACCTGTTTCTGTATTTCTGTAATGAATCATAATGAAACCTGATTCAGTGTCACGACGGAACAGATGTTGAAATAACACATAAACAAACATCTGCAGGGTTTTTAAAAATGAAACATCAAGCATTAAAACATTATCATTTGAATGAATTCTTTGAGTATTAAGTTACTTAAGTTAACAGCATTGTTTATACCTATATATGCAGTTTAAACATGAGAGCACCAGTAATCCATCTACATCTGTTCTGAACAGCCTGATTCATCATCACGTTGTTTTCCAAATCACTAGCATGTTCTCGACTCCTTTCGAGTGTTTTTCTGTTTAAAAAACCCGAGGCACTCTGCAGGTGAGAGCTCGGGGGATGAAATTCTCAGAGCCTGCGGTACAAGCCAACCGACCTTTAACCCAAACCGTGTACTTAGTGAGACCTCTTCCGTGTATGAAAGAGATGCTTGTGTTGACGGCGAGCACTTACTGCCCGAACACTCGATCTTTTTCAGAAGGCCTTAACAGTAGCCCTTGCATCTCTGCGTGGCCACGGGAGATATGAATTCCCAAAGGAATGCTGGGAATGGTGGGCGACTGGAATCTTTTTAGGCTCATTTTCCCTTTAATACAGTATCCCGCAGCACAGAGATCACTAGTCTTACGTACGCACAACTTTAGCTTCAGCCGTGCTGAGCTAAACAGTGTTAGCTGTGTGCTAAATCAAGAATGGACTTCAATACAGTTATTAGTACATTAATGCAGATTCATTAAAAGCCACATATATATGTTCTAGGTGAAAACAAACACTTTTATTTCTCTTTTACCGTTCATCCTGTCCTTGACATCAGAACTATTCCTTTATGTAAACATAGCTTTGTAGACTTAACCTGCTAAATGCTCTTTATAAGTCACTTTGGAAAAAAGCATCTGGTAAATTTATTAATTTAATGTTGATGTATCAAGTACTTGTGTGGACCTCAAGCTTTGTGCTACAAAAACATGAAACAGTGATATGAATTATGGATTTATAATCATCTTCAAATTTGCTGCTTTGACATTGAGGTGACATTTATTCAACAAACTGTAAACATATTATAGGGACAGCCCCTCATAACTGGATCTGGGGTTAGATGCCATGTCCAAGTACAATGATTTACAGATACATTTATTGACTGACAAGACACTTTCATCCAAAGAAATTTACATTGTATCCAATGCATACATTTTACCAAATGTGTTTTCTGAGATTCAAACTCATGACCTTGGAGTTGCAAGGGTTGTGGTCTGACAGCTGAGCTGTCGGACCACAAAAAATAAGTTATTGAGCAAATACATAATGGATTTAAGTTAAAATCAGTCTGCTTACACCGATTTACAAAAGTAAGTTTATAATAATGGTTTATAACTTGAGCTGGCGGGTCAAATTTCCCGGGAAATGTCGTGTTGGCTTCTAAAGTAAAGTATGTAAAGTAACTTGCACTTTTATGTTTCAAACAGACATGGCGATAGAGAGGCAAAAGTTATGCAGCTTTAATAATCGGAGACCCTGTTATAGTTATAATTATAGACCCTGAATCATACCTTACAGGGTTCAAACAAAAACCCTTCGGTTGCAAGGCCAATTTGTAACCATTAAGCTTCACTTCCTTTTGAAGTAACCAAAAACTAATTAATTTAAGCTTGGAAGCAAATCCTATATTCACTTTTTAAATAATATAAATCCCACACACACGCAGTCATGCGCACATACACACAAGAACCAGAATGTCGGGCGATTTGACTGCTTCTCTGGGCTATTCCTTTGAGATGCAATTAAACCGTTAAAAGGTTTTATACGCTGGTGGGCAAATCGTGAGTCTTCTGCGGATAAATGGGATTCATCATTCCTGTAATTTACAGTCAGTCTCCCACACGACCGTTTAACAGAATACGAAAAATCTTTTCAACCATAATGTCAGTCGTTTTTTCTTTCCGTCCCAAAGGATTACAAACAAAGGACAGGAAGTTGTTATATGAAAAGAAGAAATGACTAAACGCAGCGCCGATGCCAGCAAACCAACAGGCACTAGGACCTACGGCTAAACCCTCAAGTTTTTTTGTGTATCTGGGGATATGTTCTGCATAGCAGGCAATAATGCTACTCCTACTATTTTGCAGTGTACAGTCTGTTTCAACTTGCATGGAATGAGTGTTATATATAAGCTGAAATGTGCAGTATACAACAGAGCACACTGTTTTTATTTCCAGTGTGGAATGAATTGAACACCACCTGCAGATTTAAAGGGACAGTACACCCCAAAACGGAAATGGCCAACATCTACTCCAGCATGATTTTTCTTTAGCAAAATATCCAGGTTATTTTTCCAAAAACGGTGTAGTCACTTATTATATGAAAACAGGTGCCAGGATACACACCAAAATACATAATAATGCCAATTTTTATTTTTGGGTGAACTAGCCCTTTAACAAATCTGCATTTTGCTCTCATTAATCCCCCAGCCTTTTTTAAAGTGGCAAGAACAGCATGGGGGCTGGTGAACTGGAAGCTACCCTGAGATACAATGACGGGACGGAAGCTAATCGTGTTTGGGGGCGGGAATTTGATTTTGATGACTATCTAGACGTACTGTCTCACTAACTGCAAACCCAGCCCTCGTCACTCCTGGAAAAACCATGTTAGCCCACTTCCAGAGCTGATGTGACCTCTTTAAAGTGTTTTAAAGAGGATTATTCACCTTTTATCACTTCAGGAGCAGCGCAGTCCCAAACCCCAGCTTCCTCTCACAAGAAAGGCAGACAGTGGCAGTCAAATTACAGACAAATAGCTGTCAGACAGCATATAGCATACACAACACAGCAGGAAGGGGGTAGAGAAAGAAAGACAGAGAGGGAGGAGAGAGAGAAAGAGCTAGAAAAAGAAATAGAGAGATAGAGAGAGAGAGAGCTAGAGAAAAGAGAGAGTTGGAAAACGCAAGGGAGAGAAAGAGCTAGAAAAAAGAGTTAGAAAGACAGAGTGTGTGTGTGTGTGTGTGTATGAGAGAGAGAAAGAGAGCGAGAGAGCAAGGGTTATATCAGTCACAAGTAAGTAGTGCAAGAAGGTGAGTGTGGACAGCTGGCAGGTTTGGAGAGCTGCTTTGAAAATGAGAAGCAGGCAGGTGAAGGTGACTGAGATTACAGGCAGAACAGCAGTTTATTGTGATTGATGGGGTGTTGGTAAAGAGCTTGGCTCGGGTCAGAGACTCCGGAAGACAGCCGATTACTCCAGACCCTGTAACAAATGACACGGCCACGGGAGGTGAGGGCCTGCCCACAAATAATCACCCTCAGAGAGAACCTCCTTCTGGACCTTTAGACTTTGGTCATTCAAGATTCACCAGATGAAGAGAAATGAGGCACAAATGGTTGATTAAGATTCTGTTTAAAACAGGATTCTCCTCCTAAAATGTTTCTATAGTCGCCAATTAAAAGAATATTGAGGACAGAATTGACATGAGCTTGTCACAATTTCTTGAAGAACTTATCCTTTACCATGCATTTAAAGGGATAATTCACCCAAAATACAACTTCTTCCATCATTTACTCACCCTCATGTCATTCCAAACCTGTATTTTTTTTT
>JAZGTK010013173.1:0-14476 GCA_036877625.1 Ambastaia sidthimunki | reverse complement strand
AGGCTTTCGAGCCTATACAGCTTGGAGTAAGACAACATGCATAAAGAGGATGATGTGGTCAAAATACTCATTTGCCTAATAATTCTGCACTCCCTGTATACAGATGCAAAAGTATTTTCTGGGCTTGAAGACAACAATACCTTCCATGTCGCCGATTAATAAGAGCTGGCCAGCCCGTCCATATGGTTTTCTAGATGAGACACATCAAGAGCTCAAGAGGATTTTTCATCTGTGGAGGGTCAGTTCTAACAGATTTATTTTTTAATTGATCACACCATTGTCATGTGAAATTTAATTATTAATATTAATATCTTCAATGTTTCATCAAATTAGTGTAAGAAATATCGCAGCCAGTTCACAGAGGAGAAGAAGGCTACCTATGAGGAGAAGCTTGCAGCAAGTGAACTCTTCAAAGATAAGAAGGCCTTGTATCCAAGCAGGTAGGGAATAAAAACATCAAAGAAAAAGTTTAGATTTTTTTCTGCAGAAAAGATTTTAGACAAAATGACAGAGCCTCTCTTTTCTATACAACAAAATTAGATGGTTTAGATTCTTCTCTTTAGATTTTTATTGCCAATTCAATTTTCAATTCAATTTTATTTATATAGCGTTTTCTTACAATGTTACATTGCTTCAAAGCTGCTTTACACATATTACTGAGATATATATATATAAAAAAATAGAGAAAACATAAAAATAATCAGACATGTTCAACACACAATACATGGTATTATTGCAAATACTATGTGCAAGATATATTAATAAATTATGGGTACTAGGTTTATAGTTGTTTATAGTTGGCCATAAAAACAAGTTTTAAGTTGTTCATAAAACTTGTGTCATGAAACAGTTCAATAACTTCAAATCCATTGCTTCTCACATGTGATGTGACTGATTGCAAAGTGGCAGGTCTGCAAACATGACCACAGATAGGACGTGTGTAGAAGGTGTGCGTTTTACACATTTGTAAGTCGCTTTGAATAAAAGCGTCTGCTAAATGCTTAAATGTAAATGTTTACATAAACCTATTATATTGCTTTAGAAAACTGGAGTATCACTTATTTTTTACTAAAATGGTTTTCTTGAATGAAAATGGCGATGGAATGACATGAGTGTAAGTAAATGACAATTTCATTTTTAGGTGAACTTTTCCTTCAAGTTTGTTACCAAAATCTGACTACTGCTGCAAATATATTTTCTGCTTTGCAGTGTGGGGCAGCCTTTCAAAGGAGACTATGTGGAGTTGAATAAAAACCCAAAGTACCAGAAGCTGAACAGCTTGGTAGAGGATAAGGTTCTTCTTGCAGATGTGGTCAGTAAAATCAATCGTGCCAATGGCAGGGTGAGTAGAATTTAAATCTGTGCCAAAAGAATGTTAGGTCTATGCCAATTTGTGATTTTTGTTTTTTGTAGCAAATTGACAGTTTATTGATTCACTATTTAGGGAGCGCCAAGAATATTCATCTTGACCAAGAATAACTTTGTTCTGGCTGATCAGAAGACAGGTCAGGTGAAGGCCAGTGTTCCACTGCCTGACCTCAGCAGTGTTTCTGTTAGCACTCAGAACGATGGTTTTTTTGCCCTCAGACTCAAAGAGGTACACAGAACACCTAAAAAAAAAAAAAAAAAGTATTTTCATGCTAAATTAAATCATAAAATAAGACACCTAACCCCTACTACTCCTAATATATAACAACTTATATTAATTTTACTTGGCTTGTTTAAAATGAGTACAATTTCTTGTCGAATTTCAACACTCATATTATCAGCGATCATGTCACTGTCTATTAGCTTAATGGTATTATTGTAATATCTCTAAATAATACTTATATTTAATTGATCTTACTTAAATTATCTTTAATTTTATGGTAGATGCATAGGTAGTATAGATACAGTCCAATAGGAATTGTGCTCTCTCTGTAGGGTTGCACATCAGCAGTGAAAGGTGACTTCTTATTGAGCAGCGACCGACTGATTGAGATTATCACCAAACTTCATTGCACTGGTGCAGCTTCAGCGGGCAGGAATCAGATCAATGTTGATATTTCAGATGAGTCAGTGTCCACCATTTCTGTTTGTCTTGATTTTTTTTAATCACCTAAAAAGTTTCATTTCATTATGACCTTTAAAAAGTATAACTTCTTTTGCTTTCATTCTTTCTTAGGTTCCTGGTGCAGTTTAAGCAGGACACAGTGTGTGTTAAATTCATCCAGGGTGCTCCAAAAAATGGCAACGGTGTCGTCTGCAAACGTAAAAATAACCGTCTTCTGGAGGTGTCCGTTCCATCACCATAAAAACCAATCACTTCAACTCGATTGGTGTAAGGGTGTCAACGCTAAGATACCCCACAATCCCATAATAATTGTGCAACTATGATATTCTTGTCCTTGTCATTTCTGATTCTATATTGCCAATATCAGTGCATAGCTATTTACAGTATTTTGGCACCTAAACGATTCACTGCTTCCGTTTCTAACAGTGGGGTCTCTTCCTCAAATCTTGGCACAAATTGGAATAACTCTCTACTTGAATTATTAATGAAAACCAACATTACAATGAATAGATGCTGGCTGGCTTTGGCTCAAAGTTTGTTGGGTTAGGTCCTATTCAGTGCTGTATTGAGCATTTGTCAGTCATGTGAACCGGCTACTAGTTTCTCAGGCATCCTGTGGACCTCTTAGTGCGAAACTAAGATGCTCAAAGAGGTTTGCTCTTAACACTCTTAGGTTGATGCTGACAAGCTACAAAATTTAAGATTGCATTTTTTTTTACTGGGGTGGCAGTCAGGCCGGTTGGTGTTAATTTGACACTTTTGCCAAATGGTTAGGCAGTTCACAATACAAAATCTTGTGCCCTTTAGTTGTTCATTGCCAGATGTTATATTATGTTATAGTGCAGATACTTGATTTATAAGCCAAATCATGATTTTTCTTTTCAAATTAATGAACAGTGCCAAGAGAATTATTTTCAATCATGCTTTTTAAGTGGGTTGTGTTTGTCAATGCTTACTTTATACCTAACATACATTAAATCAGCTTATTACAGTAAAAAACCTCTCAATAAGTTTCAAAGATCACTCTTTATTCATTCATTGATGAATGATATAATCCCCCCCAAGCAATTAGTGGTAGGGCTTTTACGCAGCAGAATCAGGGAGATTTGCTGGGTCTCACATCTGTGTTGATGATGGACTGCTAGTGAAGATGGTTGGTATGCACTCTGCTCAGACCTGTTGTTTTCAAAAGGTGTCATAACAAAAAAGACATAAAGTAATAACATGCAGTAAACAGTAATGTCCTAGTGCAATCATCGTTATTAAGATTGAAAGTCTGTCCCCAAATTTTACTCTTTACTGCAAAGCTGTGTGTACATGAGCTTTGAATTTGTATGAACCTTGTATGGAAAGTTACCAACAATATTACTTGTCCGATAGCTGTGCCAAAGTGAATTGTATATACTTTTTGCCATTGGAATGTAGGCTGCATCAGTTTTTTTTTTTTTTTTTGGGGTTGCTTACATCTGCTAATAAATGCAGTGTTACTTAAGGCTTGACCAAGATCTTTTCTAAGCAGTAATGCAGGTCTTGGATGTAAGAACCAGACCAGGTTCTGCTTATGTGTAATGTATTACCAGGGTATTGGGTGATGCTTTTTTCCACTTTTTGTACTTAATGTGATATTTTCTTGCATTGTTTTAGTTAACTTTGTTTTCCTACACTTCTGAAGACAATGCCCACCAAAGTATCTTTTTGTCTTTTGTCTTTTTTTGTAATTTTACAATTAGATCATAATTATAATTTTTAGGAGATTGCCGTTGTTTCCTAGTGAGTAAAGCAAGATTATCAAAGTCCAATTGCATCATGTTCTAGGATTCTGCATTGTGTTCGTTTTTGATGCAGTAAGCTTTGGGTTATGCTCCTGAAATAATGTGGAAAATTGTAAGGTTTTCTATAGGCTTCAATATTGCGTAGGCCTCTAACCTGTTCTCAAATACAGAACATGTATTTCATTAACTGCTAAGTGTAATAAACAAAAAATGATTTTGTTTTTAATTAAAGCAAAAAATAAATTACTTTGGCTAAATAGTGTTTTCTTTTTTAGATTTACACAACACAGATTTTACACTGATAAAATTTGATACTTAGGTTTTATGAACTGATTACATAATTAAATTTATTTGTACAATATTCAACACCTGCATCGATCACATGTCCACATTTCTTATGTTAGTTTATGTGTATTCGTTTACCATTTTATTGATGTGGCATGCCAGTGTTCATGCCAAGTTCAGAAGTTAAGAACTGTCCTCAATTCTGCACAGAAAGTTGAATTGCAATATGCTGAACTGCATATGCTGCACTATGGGAGAAGTGCAATATGCTGTGTGTTTGTTGCAACTGTAACAGTTATATCAAATTGCAATACTGCACCCTGCTAACTTGATTCATTACAACCCCAATATCAATTTAAAAAACATACAAATTAAACTGTGTTTGTGTGGGCCTACAACTGTTCATATTAGCCCACTAACCTCCCTCGTTAACCAATAACTAAGCTCTAAAAACTCAAGAAAAGGTAGTTTCTGTAGATATTTCTGTTAGCTCAGACAAAGTATAAATAGAGAAAGAGATTCCCTTGTCTGGGTGCAGCTCAGCCCATATGTTTTTCATCAAATTTTCAGAGTTGTTCCAGGGTTAAATTCCATGGCTTGAGGAGACTGCTGGTGGCAGTTCCCCATGGAACAGGCCTTGACAGATTGTGGATGTAATGTTTAAAAATAGCACCCAATTGCAGAGTTGACCTCCCAGAGTTCCCACCATTGTGCAGTCTGGGAACACAGCAAAGGCCAAACCTACTGCAAAAAGACTGTCTCACAGACACACCCAAAGATCTTGTTAGCTTAGCCCCTAAAAACTGTACTAGGTATAACTTAATCCTTTATAGTATGGCCTTTGAGCATGGAGAAAAGGGACCCAAAATTTTGTTCTGGGTCCTGTGAATTTTAGTAGCAGTCAACCAAAAAATAACTTTTAAAATAATGATTTTTCTAATTGCATGAATGACAATGAACGTTTTAAATACAACTAATGTACTTCTAATGCAGGGAGTTTTAACATTTTTAACTATAAGTATGGGC
The DNA here is from genome assembly GCA_036877625.1 of Ambastaia sidthimunki. NCBI lineage: Eukaryota > Metazoa > Chordata > Actinopteri > Cypriniformes > Botiidae > Ambastaia > Ambastaia sidthimunki. Next base: position 9,340 of record JAZGTK010013173.1, on the reverse strand, counting down.
TGCATTGTCCTCTGCCCCCTCAAATGGATAAATCACAGGCTGTATAATCACAGCCGTATAGTGAGAAGTGAACTATTTTAATTTATTAATTGTGCTGTGAGCTATAATTTGTGCTTTCATCATTACTATATGTCGGATGAACATGGCCACCTACTTGCAGCACTGGGAAAATCAAGTCTTCAATTTAAAACTTTGCAGGACACGCCATATATATCTATTCATTTTTTTTGTTTTTACAGCACTCTTTAAATTATCACGTACACAATAAATTATAAATCATGCTGTTCTTGTAGTAGCTGGACATTGGAATACGCTTTCACATTATAATAACTCCTTTATGATTTTGCTCACAAAACAGAGTAGTCAAAGCCACATGTGGTGGTGTCATACACAGGTGGTGTCCTATGAATTTAAAAGTGAATAGTGAGTAGGTCTAAAGGAAAGTTTTGTGATGTCACTAACACTTATCTTTCTTCTGGCATAGAAAATGGATGATGTCAGAAGACAGGTTGATGTGACTTACAGTCAGGATAAAAAGCACTAACTATAAAGTGACAACTATACACTAATAATAAAAAATAGTGGAATTCTGTTGTTTTACATGTTTTGTTTGTAGTCTTTAATGTTAAAATACTTTTTTAACTATTTTACCTACTATAATACTTTAAAATACTTTAAACTATACTATATACTATTTTTCCTACAGCGACACCAGCGAATTTTGTGAAAAGGGAAATAACATCTCGCTACCTTAAAATTATAAGGTTCTATCTGACATTTTTGTCAAAATTGAGTTATTGACATATTCTTACTCTAATATAACTTATTGACAGTATTAAAGGTGTTTTAATTAAAAATGCATTTTGGGTGTTTAATTTGAAAAACAAAAAAGTTTAGTTTTGGTATTTACAATGCAATGCAAAAACTTTAAACCTCAATATCTCAAAACTGAACAGAACCTTGTAATTCTAAGGTAGCCATCTGTTTTGCCTCACTTGAACCCTAATTAGAACTCTAAATAAAAAAAACTTATTTCTTTTATAATTAATGTCTAATGTGTGACATAAGATTTCTTCAGCTTTAATTGATCTTTTTGATAGAAAAACGGATACAAATTAGGTTGGCTGAAGAAGACAATATACTGCAGATATACATATGACTAGAAAAATACAAATGACACTTTCACTCGACTGATATTACAATTAATTAAGACAGACACTATGACCACATGAAATGCACTCGTAAATGCACGAGGAAATTCAATACATTTATAATGACCTTAACAACCTTGTTAAAGTGTTAAATACATTATATACTCATGTTGAAATACGTCAATTCAATCAATTTCGTCGAAATTGTGATTTTCACATAAAACATACTATTTACACAACTAATACGTTAATGAATTAAAGCGTGAAAAATCTACATCTGCAATACCATTAACAGCCACAGGAGGGGAACCTTCGCACACCAACAAATACAACCAAACCCCTATTTTATGAAATTCACACATCTTTACTTTTTTCACATGTATGTCTTATCATTCCATGTATCATTAATTACTGTGCCTGGAGCAGGGTGACCGTCCTAGTGATGGTAAAGCTTTTTTTGAACCTGTGAAGCTTTCAACACAATTGTGTCAGAAAAAGGTTCATTACTTTAAATATTTCAAATCTGGAGGGAAAGCGCTGTATCGCAAAATGTTTCACAACTTACCAACACATTAATAGCGGAAGCGAAATTAAATAAATGGATAGATTAATAAATTAGTAAATCCCTCAACTTTGCCCTGGGGTCTTGTCCCGGCTAGTCTCTGGACCACCACCTGGCTCCTCTTACTCCTGGTTCTCCTTGCTTGATTGGGACTATCAGTTATATCTTTCATATTAAGTGCAGTATAACTTTGAATCCTGAAAAACTGGAGACACACGTACACAAAAAACTTTATTAATCCCAGAGGGAAATTGCTTTGCCTTTTCACACAATTGCTCTGAAGAGAAAATAAGGAAGAAATAAGGAAGAAATAAAAATAAAAAAGAAATAAATATATAACTATACAAGAAGAAATAAAAAAAACTATATACACCTATATAGTATACAGGGCCGAATGAATCTGAGGATCAGTCTCTCAAAAGCTTTCATTAGGTGAGAGGTCAGTGTTACTGGCCTGTAGTCATTGGAAACACAGGGTCGTGCTACTTTTGGTACCGGCACTAAACAAGATGTTTTCCATAGCACCGGGTCCCTCTCCAGGTGTAGGTTCAGGTTGAAGATGTATTGTAGCACATCACAAAGTTGCGGGGCACAAGCTTTCAAAATTCTTGGGCTGATTCCATTAGGGCCCGTTTAACTGTTAAAATTCTGCATCAATAAGAACATTCATTTTGTAGCTGGCAGTTTTTGTTAGGTTGGCATAGACAACAGGCTGATGGTCTCTTTTCATTCCTAGAACTTCACTGGTTCAATTTTGAAGAYTTAAACCACAATAAACTAGTTTAACTTATTTTGTTTATTCTGTTGTAGGAGCTGTTTTCACTGAACAAGTGGAGCTATGACTGATTCTGGGCTCAGAATTTGCATTCATTTTTACTTTTTGATCAGTTGATTTGTTTATTTTAATACTGTATGACCCAATAGTAATATTGGGTTATTTGTATATCTTTACCAATAGTAAGGAAGATATGAAGCAGAGCAGCATTTCTGAGCAGAATTGAATTGGTGTTTTGTGGAACAGTGTCATGAGCTCAGTGAAATGAAATAGGAAAGAGGAGCTAGTCACTGAGCAGGCTGTTAGACTGCTGAACCTAAAGGACAACTACTACTTGTAATTTAAGAGTTCAAATGGGCTGGTTTGGCTGGAATTTCAGTAGAACTCTTATATAATACAGGTATTTTAATACTTTATTAAGTATTCACTTTATTAAGTATTCACTTTATTAATTTAATAGTAAGGTGAAGCATGAAGTATTAAATCAATGATACCTGATGGCCTAATTTTCTTAATTTCCACACAGGGCATCTCTGCCTCTTGCCATGATAGTATCTACTTCATTATAGCATTCCAGAAGAATGTTCTGTTGCTTAAGTGCATAAGTTTTTTTCTTTTGTAAAGCTGTATGTGAAAAATGTCATTAAATCATTTATAATCCTCTTTAGTGGGTGAAGAGGCTGTTCTGAAGTGGTATATTGTAGCTCACCCAGCTAAAGGAAAGTGTCTTCCTGGAGCAAAAGTTTGTGGAGTGGCTAAAAATGCTGAAGAAGGCGAGTATTGGTCATGTTTGCCATGTAATAAAGGGTTAGACAGATGATTGATCTGTTTTTTTAAATAACTGTGCTGTGTTTTCGGAGTCTACAAAAATGGAAAGTGACCAACACTAAAGCCTGTGCCTTCCGTCATGAATGAGCAGTAATGGTTGACTATAAAATTTGCTTCAGTTAGGAAACAATGCCTCCTGAATTTAAGGACTTATGTTATACTTTTTCTCTGTAAAGTTCAGACCTTTTTAAGTAAATGCTGTAATTTGATTCTATTTTATCTTACAGCTACACCTTTTAAAAAGAAAGAGCATAACCTTATGGTTACAAAATTGCAGTTTGGTATCTGTAGTTGTGTGGTTCAGTTGTGATGGAACAAACTATTGTATTATTTATATCACTATTTTTTCTGAATCAAGGTACAAGACTGAAAACATGCCCACCAAGGTTTCTCTGTGTTAGCTGAAATGTATTTATGTCGTTATATTAATTAACTCTGTAAATTGAACAGCCACATTGTTTTAGATAGCATATAATAATCTCTGTGGAAAAATAACATGCCTACACATTGTAAAAAATCCAGTTTAAAAATCTCAGTTTAAATGTATAAGTGTAAGGCGGATGAGACAGACGCACTTGCAGAATCCATTTGCAGAGGTATTTTATTAACAATATCAATAACAGGCAGCAAACAGGCAGAACGGTAAACAGGCAATGATCAGGGCAGGCAGCAATCAAACAATGGTCATACACAGATAAAGCAATCCAACCAGGCAATGAATCCAAAACAGTAATCCAACAATCCAAAACAGGTAAGCAAACAAGGTAATAACAGGCAGGCAGATATAAACGCTTGGTATGCAGGGAAATCCACAGGCAATACTTTGCAGTGAGCACATGTGTGAGGAAATGTGAATACAGGAAGGGGAGGGAGCCCAAACGTTAGTATTCTGGCAAGGGCTCCCTCTGCTGGCGTGGCGGTTCAGGGCGTGGCGTTACAATAAGTTAGGTGGACAATTTTTTAAAAACAGTTGATTTTATTTATAAAATAGATTTAACTGCACATTTATTACTTTTATCCAATAAAAATAAACAATTAAGTGGAGAAAACGTAATATTTTAATAAAAGTTTAAGCGTTTCACTTTCTGTCATTGCGCATGCACAGTCTGTTTCCGCTGCATTTTGCACTAATTTTCCCCTCATCAGCTGCACTTTAGGAGGGTCTGGATGTCCTCTGGTTCAGGTAAGCTTACTTTTATTGTCAAAAATAACCTTAAAAAACACAAATACTTAACATAAAATGTAACTGTCACATCCCTGTCAGACTGTGTTTTTGGTTTAGCTCTGTTTTCACCCTCCATGATCTGTCTGTTTGGTTTCTCCCTTGTTTTTGCCCATATTGGTTTTCCTGTTCCTGTTAAGTTTATCACCTTCACCTGTCTATGTTCATTTAGTATTTCTATTTTAATTGATTTCTGTTAAGCGTTCTTTGTCCGGTCTCTTTAGTTCGTAATGTGTGTGGGTGTTCTACGGTCCTCGTTTCCATGAGTCCTTGTATCCTGTTTCTGGATTTATCTATTAAACGTGTATTGGATTATAATCGACGTTTCTCGCTCCGGAAGCCTAATCGTGACAGTAACGTTGCGTTTTCGAAAAGACTATTCTAAGGAATGAAATTATATTTTCCAAGGAGTTCAGACAGCTATTTATGCAGTCATATGCCTAATACAAATTACAAATTTTAAATTGAGCTTTAATCTTTCTTTTTGGATAAGTCTTTGCTTAATTTGTGTTAGAGGAAATTTCAAGTTAAGACTAAGACAGGGCAGTTGTGGCCTACTGGTTAGTAAGTCAGGCTTGTAATCAGTAGGTTGCTGGTTCGATTTCAGCACCGACAGGTAACAACTGAAGTGCCCTTGAGCAAGGCACCTAACCTAAGGTGACCAGATTTCTGGGAAGCAAATCGGGGACATTTCAGTGTTTGGCGGAAAAAAATAACACTAGAACCTCATTTTTTTACTCTTAGCAATAGAAAGGGGGGATGTTTATATTTTTTGTAGTTTGCCCATAAATAGCATAGAAAGCATAAGCCTATAATTTTTTCCGGCAGCGGTTATTTGCACTAAGTGTAAATGGCATCTACCTTCTATTAACACTTAGTGTAAATAGCAACAAAAAAGGATTTTGTTTGCACTAAGTGCAAATAGCATAAAATGCTATTTACACTAAGTGTTAATAGAAGGTAGATGCTATTTACACTGTTAAAATAGCAGTATTTTCTGCTATTTATACTAATTGCAAATAGTGGCAATTTTCTGCACCTTAGTATTGTACTACATTATAAAACAGTATAAAATAATAACATATTGCATGCAAATGATAATTTAAATTATTAAATAGGTGGCACCTTTCCAGCAGTTTGATTAGATTGTTTACTTTAAGTGCCATTAGTTATGCAAAAATGTGTTTAAAAAGCACACAACACTAAATACAATGGAAATTGTCCAAGAAATCTGAGAACTGATCTGAATAAATGTGTTACAGGGCAATCAAAAGTAAAAATTCACTTCTGTTCATACTGAACAAAAATTCATTCAAGCAACCAAGTCATTCAGAGCATTTAAAAGCAGAAGAGACCATGGGTAAAATGGGCAATCATGTTTGTGGAATACCATAATATAACACTGTACCAAGTGCAAGCATGTGAACCCTTCAAAAGCCACTGAGTCGCCTACCGGTCTATGAAGACAACCAGATGCGTGTAGTAGCTGTAACTTAAACCAAGACGAGTACATTTGGCTCTCTAGCAAGCGCGCGGTTCCGTCAAATGTTATTAAACATTATCTGATGTAATGCTCACATGCCATGATCCACCAATGAAAGTACTTGAAAGCCAGTCTCGTTCTGAAACAGAATAACTTTTAAAGCAACATACGCACGTGTCTTCTCCTGGTCTACTGAATATCGGGTGATTCGTGAATTTTCCCGGGCCTATGTCACTCGGTCGGGAACCGGTCTGTTCACGGCCAAAATCAGGGACATTTTCGGGGACAGGTGCAGTCGGGGACAGGTCATCAAAAACGTGGACTGTCCCCGGAAATTTCACTTTTTTCACTTTAAGACCAAGCAGACTCCCCCGCTGGCTGGTCAGTTCTATTTCATCATCCGCGTATTGATTTTGGCAGATCAGTTGGCCAATGCAAAAAACATGATTATTGTTCATCCAACCACAAAAAAAAATGGAATCTACTTGAGTGAATACACAATCAACAAGGGAAGTCGTCACTATTGTAACATAGTATTGTTAAACAGAGTGGAAAACAGCATTTTACAAGTTATTAGGGTATTCTTAACCTTGTTAAACTTGTTGTTGTTTCTGACCGTATACATCGTGCTTTACACAACATTCGGTCTAAAACACCAAAAATATTAAATGTTAAATTTTCTGCAAATGTCTAGTATTTCAGGAGCTTAGGTTTTTTAAGGTGTCTTAACTTTTTCTGTGTCTTTCAGGCTTCTGATGTGCTCAAAGACAGAAAACAGCTCTCAAAGGTCTACCTTTGTTTATGAGGAAGAAGTCCTGAAGATTTGCCTGGTAAGTGTGTTATCACTCTGTTTTTAGCATATACACAGAAAACTGTTTTGTCTGGTGTCCAACACTAATCTGCTAACTGTTCCATAAGCCAAATGGGAAGGGAAAGAGTAGAGAGGAGAACACAAGTGTTGGCAAAAAATTATTTATTGAAAATTATTGAATCTTTGATAAATGTGATAAATATGACAGCACAAAGTTTTATACCCAAGCAAGCACAATGGAAAATTACTGCACATGTAATTTTCGGGTGACCTATCTCAAACAAAAAATGTGGTTGGTTCATTTGTTCATGTCTGCTCCGTTTTCTCTTCATCACAGTGCTTTACTTGATAGACTGTTGCTGAAACACACAAAAGCAATGTTTTGAGTGAAGACTGCTTATCGTATTTCATACTGTAAATGCTTATTTATGGTATGCTTGCATTACAGTATGCATTTTAAGGAATGTAGTCTTACATATTGACATAGAATTGGTTCTCATCATCCGGCAGTAATCACTTTTTCTCAAATTGCTTCATCCTGTCTTTCACAGATAGTTTTACCATTGCTGAAAATGATAGAATTAAATTGAGTAATTTAATTGAGTACAATTAAAATATTTAAGTTATTTGGATAGATTTCTGGAAAAATATGTCACCCCAACATGATTATAGGTTGTTTCAATTTTTTTCATAGAGGAGGAAATGTCACCTAATATGCTATTATTTGGAGTTATATTATATAAAAACTATTTGGAGTTATTTGATCTTTATATAATTATGTAATATGTTTGTTTAGCCCCCTTAGGAATGTAATAAACTGCCTCTGTGCTTATAAATATGCATGGTTTATAATAGGGAGTAGCTTACAGAATATAAAGCAATAAAACCAAGGTTGTAGTTGCTGAGGTATAGTTGTTTGTTAAGCACACTGCTATGTGAGTGTTCTGGGTATTTGCTAGAGTATTGCTAAGTTGTCTGCTAGTTTATATAAACAGTCTTTGCATGACATTCAAATAAACTTGCATTATTTAAATTACCCTTAAACTTTGAACCAACTCCAAAACCATGTACCATGTACTTACCAGATTCATGTATGTTCTCAAACTGATCCTGAGAGTTGAATTCATGTAGTTGTTGTTGTATATTCTTGTCATCTGAACGGTTTTCTGATTCTGTGTCTTTATTAATCTGCTCTGTTTGTTTGTCTTTATCCACAGACTGTCCTCTGTCTTTACTCCTTTGCTGTTCTTGACTGTTCTCCTCATTGTCTTCTTTCACAGAGCTCTCAGAATCATCCTTTGCTGGAAATTGCAATAGTATCTTGATGGGCTTCTTTATAGTTTTTGAGAAATTATGTACAGAAAACTCTGTACACCAATACCAAATTAATGGAAATAACAAACACTTTTAAAACAAGTCTTTTCTAGACTTTCCTGCAGGCATATGTCTGCTCTAAACTTTGTAGGCCTACTACTCTGGTTTAATATTGCTGGCTTTTGTTTAATAAATTGGTTATGGTTGGCCAGTTTACAATTTACAGTAGTGCATTGAGAGAATAGACTGATACTGTGATAAATTACAAAGATAAGTTTCTTTCCAGATGCTCAGAAACAGTGATAGGCTGTGTTTACACTAACACTAAAAATCAGATTTTTGCTCACATCTGACAGGAATTTGTGCATGTGTAAACACATAAATCAACACAAGAATCAATTTTTTCATATACGTTCTGGGCCACTTCCAAATGTGGATTTTAATTAGATCAGATATCCAGACATCTGACGTGCATCTAAACACACCTGTCTGATTCATATTGGCTATGACTTTACTGTACTACAACAGCATTGATGCCATAGATTCACACATGTAGCAAAGACGAGTTGCACAAGGCATCCCAAAATTTATGTCTGGCAATGGATGGAAGTCAGTGGAGCCATGAGGTTTCACACCTGATAAGTTTATAGGGAAAGGCAAAATTGCATGGCCCATACTGAAATTGGGGTATATATGAAGAGATATAAATGGTCATGCAAGTGTGGCTACAACCCAATCTGGCTGCAATGCCAGCACAAAATAAAGAGCATTAAAGCCAAATAAAAGGAAGCTATACTGATATAAGGAGTTTTCGTGTCAGATGTGGAAAGCATTGAAGCCATCTTTTTGATGGCAGCTTTAAAAGAAACACTTTCGCTTTTTTGTCTAATTAACTGTTGTTAGGTGTACTTCTGCTGACTTTTGAACAGGTGAAATAGCAAAAGCTCATCCATAATTTAAAGGTCAATAATGCCGCTCATATTAGTGAATGACTGATATCTTTTTGGGCGGGAGACTTATGTAAACACAGACATCGGATAGGAAGCATTTCTAAAGCAAGTTTAAACGTAGGACAAAAAAATTGGATATGGATTTAAGATAAGATCTGAGCATTAAGCCTTGTAGTGAAAGTGCAGTTCCCATAGTTTCCCTTAACCAGAAACAAATACTGGGCCGATACGAACACTGAGTACC
>JAZGTK010013172.1:0-14476 GCA_036877625.1 Ambastaia sidthimunki | reverse complement strand
ACAGGTGGGTTACAGATGGTGAAATACAACCATGATGGTATGCTGAAATGCTGAAATCAAACCTACCTTTGTAGCTGCAGTCTCATACCTAGATCTGCATATAGTGTGATAAACTTTTGAACAATTCAGATTATATCCTCTTGTTTCAAAGATTTCACCACCTGTGGCATTATTTATTTTACTTCTGTAAAGCTCCTCTTGAATCTTTTTGCCAGCTTTCTTCAAAATAGCCTTTGAAATATCCCCTATGGATAAGTCAAAGTTTTGTGAAATTGTATTCACAATTACATCAACCTGTAGAATGAAGCAAAGAACAACGTGATAAAAATATTTTAACATTAAAAGTAATAATACTTTTAATAATAAAAGTATTTGATGATTTTTTTTGTTACAGTTACATATTTCCTATGTAACACCTTAAAACACCTGAAACTCATGAGCTGTTAGCGGTAAACATTACATAAAACCTCCTTTTGCCTTAAAAGCTTTACATATCTAGATCCTAAAGTCTTACCCTTTGGTCCTCGATTAACCCCTGTTTGAGGTGCAGTGTTAGGTTCCCGAGCTGTAAACTGTTGCCTGAAGAGAAAGTCATGCTCTGGTCTCTGCTGTTTACAGCTCCACTGTATGAGCCAGTGATGGTGGGCGACCCCAGAAACTGCACACAGGCTCTTTCCATTTCTTGAACCGTGGGTTCATCATTGTTGACGAGATGAATTTCTACCTTCCCGTTTCTAAACGCATTAAAGTCATTGTACTCTTTTATCATTTGTACAATAATATCTGCACAGAGATGTCTGGGGAAATTGAAAAGGCCAGAACTCAGAGCAGGAATTGCAACAGAATGAATGTCTTCCTGTATAACTATATCTAGGATGCTCTTAACAGTGTCACGTAAGAGGGGTGCAGCTTGAGTTACGTGCCACTGGGTTGGATTTGGAGGCAAACATGGTCCCACAGCATGTATGATTCTTTTACATGGGAGCGTTCCAGAAGGAGTGACTACAGCCTTACCAGTTTGCACTATTCCCCTTTCTTTTATAATCTGATCACTATACTGTTGGATCTGCGGCCCCCCGGCTACACTCAGTGCTAACGCAAGACCCCCTCCGTGGCTTAGCATCTCATTGGCTGCATTTACTACAGCATCTACTTTATAACGTGTAAGATCATCTTTACAGACTGATACTTTCAATCCACTGGACAGCTTTATGAAGTACCTCAAATCAAGACCTGAGACCTCACCTGCATTATTACCTGAGGAGTCAAATTCCTTTAGATTGTAAAAAATTGCTGTGCAATTAAATTTTGTCTCAACAGCTTTGCAGAAAGCATCTTTACACTGTCTCAGAATGTCACAGTACTCTGCAGCCAGTGGAATTTCTACTTTGTCACTCATGGTCAGCAGTTTTCATCTGGACATAAACCTAAATGTATTGGGCAAGAAAAGAAAACACCATTAGCACTTAAAAATTGTGTAAAAATGGTAAATATGTGTGACATGATTTCAAAATAAAAATAAATATGCAATAATTAAAAAGGTACAAAAAAGAAACAGGAAAATAATTTTAGATAATAATTAATAAAAAATAATTTATCAATAAGAGCAAAGACTTCTTCCTCCACAATTACTGGACTAAACCCATAAAATGGCATAAAAATGTATTCTGTCGACAATCTAAGTCAATAAATAACACTGAAATTAAAGTAAATAAGATATGAACGCAATCTGTGCCCTACGTTTCACGTATTGCTAACTAATAGCAAGACATTTTGACTACTAGTTGCTAATACAGGTCAGCTGTCAACATCTGTGTGAAGTATTACTTTGACAAACCTTGCCTTGTGTTTTAAAAAGCCTCCGTCAAAGGTATTTATTGTTAAAGGTTGCTTTAAAGAATGTAGTCGAAAATCAAATCGAAAGCGAAAGACGCGGAATAAATACAACGCTACGCAAAAATAGTCTACTCGCGCATTTTGGTTTTTTTGTTAATTCACGTACTGCCAATGCAAGTTTCTTACCTTTTCAAACACCTAAACGTATTGAACAAGTCCAGAAGATAAGTCTAAAAGTTATTAACTCGTTTCTACTTGAAACTCAAACAATCTTTTGAGTTTCAAAAAAGGTTGAGGAAACGGCTGGAAACTCCGCCTGTTTCTTTCAATATTGTTGATAAATCAAAAGTGAAAGTTAAATAAAGTGTATACAACTAACTGGCAGTCACTTCAGTCACAGGACAGTCGAAATGGCCGAGGAGTTTCCATACAAGCTCATCGTGGAAGGTCCGTGGGATCCCAAAACTCCCGAAAGCAAACTAAAAAACAAACTGACCATCTATTTCCAAAGCAAGAAATCCGACGGAGGCGACTGTTTGTTCGGACATATTGATTCTGATGGACGAAAAGCGATTATTCGATTCAAAACTGAGGAAGGTAAACAGTAATTTTTTATGAAAACTCAGTCCTTTATCACTGTAAACCAAGTAGTTTTATAATTCATAGCGAAATATACTCAAAATATCTTTAAAGTTGAGGTACTGTGGGTGGAGTCCAAGAAACGAAACCAACATGTTTACGTAAAAAAATTGAAACTAATAAAAACACAGTTAATAATAATGAATCTGTCTTTTTTTATATATGCGTTTTACGTACGTTTTACAATTCTCCAACGTGTATCTGTGTGCTCAGTCAGACGACGAGTTCTTCGGAAACATAACCATCAGCTGAAGATTGATGAAAAAACTCTGAAATTGACCGTCAGTCTTCCGTCATCAGAGGTCTCAAATCCTGGCGTGAGTATAAAATGACCGAACGGTGTAAAGTTAGAAGCCTAGTAACTTACTAGTTTCGTTTAACTTAGTTAATTTTATTTCTCAGGAATCAACTTCCCCGATCAGCAAACTTGAAACAGGTGAGTCCTTCCCTTTGTTACACCAGATGTAACGTGCTGTTCTGCTGCCCTCTGTTGATCAGGCTGCAACTACACTTCCCCTAAAATACAGTCTCGCTTCTAAGCGTACAGTTACGTGAATCTTTAAAATCCTAACTGTACTTATATATTCACCGAATAGCACCAATTCTACCTTCGGCGGATTTGGACATTAATAAAAAAAGGAAGGCCGAATCGTGTTCTGTGCTGCAGCATTCAATGCTAGACCTCAAAAAGCCAAGGCTTCGGGGTCAGTGTCATTTAAATATTGTAAATATTTAAATAAATGTTTACCTGACAGTGTGTGTGTGTGTGTGTGTGTGTGTACATACACTATGAGGTAAACTTCATATATATAAATATATTTATATATATATTTATATATATTTTTTAGTCAGTTTTAGTCTTTTAGTCATTTTTGCATGGTGTATACCTGTTCAGCACAAGCAGAGCATGATACCCAAGCTTAATATCTTATCTTCTGAAAATGACAAGCCCTGTAAAGAGAAGTTTTCAAAGTACACAATGTTTAAATCCAGGTGAACTGAAGAGTGAAGAAGATGAAAAGACTGAGCCCACTGAGGAGAAAGAAGATACAACTTGTAGACCAGCTGTAATTGAAAACATTCAAAACAGTAGTCAAGAGTTCATGAATATGTTAGTGGAAAATGTGCTAAAGGGAAATTCTGCTGCTTCAGATGATTTTAATATTGAAGTAATACCAGAGAGCAACTGTGCAGTGGTGACATTCTCCAGTACCAAGGGTAAGTGATGGGTTCCGTTGCTGTTTTAGTTTTTAAATGCTAATATTGTGTTGTGCCATTGTACGCACTTTCAGATGTGTATGGAAAGTACATGCCAAATAAAACTTTCTAAAGGTCTGATTGTTGATCACCTTGTTTCTAATTCCGCTCCTCATAGATATGGAAAACTTCCTTATGTCCAGCTCAAGCAATTCAATGATTAAGAAGAAAAACATAAAAGTCAGATTACTTGAGATGACGTCAAAAGTGAAAGCTAAAGGTTTACCTCCGAATACAAATTCTGACCTCCTCATGCTGTATTTCGACAAATTTGGGGAGGTAGAGGATGATCTGGTCATATTTGAAAAGGAACAATCAGCAATAATCACTTTTAAAGATCCCAAAGGTACATAAACAAAGTGGTTAAATTTGAGTTATTAGTTTTATTGAGTTATTATTTTCTTCATCTACATACATCATAAATCATTTCCTTTTTTTTCAGATGTTGATTCAGTAATCAAAAAACAGCATAATATTAAAAAGCACCCCATCAGAGTACTGCCATATTATGAAACTCTACAAACAGCTCTCTATGGTAAAAACAGACCTTCCCTGAAACTTCCAGAGGCATTCATTGAAAACATAGATCACAATATATGGCACCACCTAAACAGGAACCAAAAATCTCTAGATCTGATCACTCAAGCTATGTCCACTTCTTTTTGCAAGCTGGATTTTCAGTCCCCAGCTGTGAGCATCACTCCATTGCCCTCTATGCTTCAGCAAGGTGGACAAACAAGAAAACTCATCCAGACTTGGGGAGAAATGACCTCTTCTGTGTTCTCAACGGCAGTGTCTAAATTCAAATCCTTGGAGCTCCATGTTCATAAGGATGCTTGGAGTGAGGTAGAACCTGAAATTCACAAATCAGTAGCAGCAGTGCCAGTCACACTTGTTCCCAAAGTAGATCAGGGAACAATGGCTTTGGTTGGCTTAAAAGAAGATGTGACCGGGATTGAAAACATTGTAAGGGAAATTGTTGAGAGAGTCACCCAAAGAATTCAAAGGGAGAAGGGCAGTGAGGCAGATGAAATCGATATGTCTCCTTCAATTTACAAGCTCATTTTCTGTGATGGATTAAAGCAGCAAATTAATGACAAATTTCCAGAACTGGAGATCACATACCAGGGGAACAACCAAAGGCTCACTCTCTACGGCCTAAGAAACGAAGTGCTGGAAACAAAGAATAAGATCTTGCAGGATGTTGTTAGTTTAATTCGTAGACCAGTGGAACTCCACCAATCTGTTTTAGATTTTTTGTATAATAATGACCTGGAGGACATGACCACAACTTTGTTTTTTACTAACGGAATCTATGTAGCATTAGAACTTGAAGGAGAGAGAGCTTTGCTTATTGGCAAAACAGAAAATGCTTTAAAGGATGGTGAGAAACACCTGAAAACAGAGCTAGGTCATCTGAGCATTGATGTAGAAGATGCTGGTGTTCTAAGAAGATCAGACTGGCAACAACTTGTTTCTAACATCAAAAACACTGAGTCAAGAGTTTCAGTGAGGACAACTGTCAATCAAGTGCTGGTTTCTGGCTTTGTGCAATTTATCAAAGATATTGAAAAGCAGTTACGTGATTTTGTTCATGAAAACTCCCATACTGAGAAAACCCTAAAGGCACATAAAACCATTATCACATTCATAAAGGATTACCAAACACAAGATTGGTTTGAAGAGGTGAATGGAAAAGTCGGTGTTCAATTCCAGGATGACACCATATTGATCAGTGGGCCAAAAGTTCATGTCTTTCAGTATGTGCCCATGTTTGAGAAATTGCTTATGTCCTCTTACCACTGCATAATGAACATAGCTAAACCTGGAGCAAAGAAATTATCCAAAGAAAAAGAGTCAGTGTATGTCCCATTAGCCAAGACCAATTTCGGTTGTTTGGTACAATTAATGGATGAATATGACCGCCATGATGCAGTCAAATCAAAAAGAAAAGCCCTTTATCAGTTTAAAACGCCTGATGGGTTGGAGATCACAGTTAACAAAGCGGACATGTGTTCATTTCAAGTGGATGCAGTAGTTAGTGCAAGCAACGAGGCGCTCTTCCTGGATGGAGGATTAGCAAAGGCACTTTCTATTGCTGATGCTAAACTTCAGGATGCCTGCAACCAGCTTGTCAAAAGGAGGAAGCTGACGATAAGTGATGCTGTTGTCCTGAATGCAGGAGGACGCCTGCGATGCAAACGTGTCATCTTTGCATTAGCACCACAGTACAGTTCTGCCAAACCTGAGGAAGTAGTAAGTCTCCTGAAAAAAACTGTTAGGAAGAGTTTGAATCTGGCTGATCAAGAAAACTGCCAGTCAGTGGCAATCCCAGCGATTGGCTCCGGTGGGTTTAACTTTCCTCCAGATCTTTGTGCAGACACCATTGTGAAAGCTATAAAAGAGTTCTGTGATATTGTTGGTGGAGACAGTGTTCTGAGGAGGATTCACCTGGTTGACAGTGATGATCAAGCAGTTCGAGCTTTGGAAGCTGCAGTGCAGAACATTTATGGGGTCAGCGCAGTTGATCCCAGCATGACAACCACGGGTGGTTCAAGCAACCCGCAGCAAGGCCAAAACCAAGCGAGTTTTTCCAAAACCAAGCGAGCAGTCCACAGAACTGCACCCACTCAAGGGGCATCACAGAGTGCTCAAACTAAAGAAGGTTTAACCATCACCCTTATGATAGGAAACATTGAGGACACTACTGTGAGTTTAATTTAATTTAATTAATTTTTTTGTGATAATGTGTCAGAGTATAAATATGTAAAAGAATGTAAATTTAATAATTTTAACTATAATTTTCAAAAAGTAAAAGTAATTAGATTTTTAAAAGTAGCAAGGCTTTTTCTAAAAAGTTTCTTAAAGTCTGAGAGCCCTTGATGCGTTTTAATTTCAGCTCGAGTCAGAACAATCAAGTGTAAATATGTGCCACTTTTTTGTACAGATGGATGTTGTGGTAAACACTCTCAGCAGTGACCTGAATCTGGGTGTAGGAGCTGTTTCAAATGCTCTTCTAAAAGCAGCTGGTCCACAGCTGCAGGTTCTACTGAATCAACAGGCCACAGCCCCTGCAAATAGCGGAACAGTCATTGTGACAGCAGGTGCTAACCTTAAGAACAAACTGGTGTTCCATGCAGTTGTACCACACTATAATCAGGGACAAGGCAATGAGCAGAAGGTAATGATTAATGATTTCTCCTTGCCAGAAATGTCTGCATCAATGTATTTAAAATGATTATGGTGCTCGTGTCACCATAATCAGGGGCAGTTGTGTAGGGGCAGTTGTGGCCTACTGATTAGTGAGTTGGGCTTGTAATCAGTAGGTTGCTGGTTTGATTCCCACTGCTCTGGGTGTGTGTGTGTTCACTCCTCACCAGTGATAGGTTAAATGTAAAAGTCACATTTCATGTATGGGTTACAATATCTGACAAAACATATCACTTTCACTTCACTGTTTAAAAATATTAATATAGGTTCTGGTAACAAAAACTTAAATTGTCTTTTAAGTTTAGTTCTCTAAATGTTTAGTAAAATGACGTAAATCTGTTTTGTGATTAATGCTGATTTGTGCTGATACTTTATAAGTATTTTTCTCTTTGAGCAGATTCTGGAAAACATCATTGATGAATGTTTGGGTCAGGCAGAGCAGCGTCAACAGAAATCCATTGTGTTCTCTGCTATTGGTACAGGAAATCTGAAATTTCCAAAGGATTTGGTAATCTGCTCAATGATGGACTCGGTTCTCAAGTTTAGCAGTAAAAGAAGATCAAAGAATGTGCAGGAAGTAGTATTTGCTCTTCACCCCAGTGATACACAAACCATTCAGGTACCTGATGTCATGTTTCCAAAATTTCCAAGATTTCGGATATTATTGTATTATTCTTCTTTCACCTCTATAATAACATCTTTTCCTCAACAGGCATTCACGGTTGAGTTCAACAAAAAGTTCATGACCCAATCAGCCCCAGCCATTAACCCAACACAACAGCAGAGCCCAGGTGCTTCAAACACTGAAGAAAAGAAACTTGTGTTAAATGACTGCTCTTTATGATTAAATTTGACACAATATAGTTATCTATGATATTCCAGTCCACTTTCTGCTGTCATATTCAATGTTCTGTTATATTTTGTAATTAAATCACAGGCCCATTCACAAAAGTCACAACCGTATCTGGGGTTCATGAAACAACAGTGGGAGGAGTAACACTTCAGGTTCTAAGTGGTGATATCACTGCTGAGAAAACTGATGTCATATTAAACTCCAGCAATAAAGACTTCACACTGAAAGCAGGTATGGTTACCATGGTTTAAATAGAGGTTTGGGTGACGTGTGTGCTTTCATGAATAAGGTTCATAAGACGTTTATGAAACTTTGATCTCAACCTGTCAAGGTGTCTCAAAGGCTATTTTGGAAAAGGCTGGTCCAAACGTAGAAGCTGAATGCAAGCAACTTGGTGAGAAACATGTTTTAACTAAACAATTCAATAATAGTGAAATAATAAATAATTAAATGTTCAGCAAAACAATAAATTAACAATGAAAAAAACTTTCTTAAGCTGTGACTTGGAATTTAGCACAATGAACTGAGCAATTTAGCACATTGAACAGGTGGTGTCTTATAAATCTTGTTTCCAGGATCCCAACCTAACAGTGGATTGATAATGACTCAAGCAGGAAATTTACAGTGTAAAAAGATCATCCACGTTGCAGCACAAAGCAATTCCATAAATATCCAAAAACTGGTTAGAAAGGCTTTGGAAAAGTGTGCTACGGAAAAGTTCACTTCCATCTCACTCCCAGCTATTGGTACAGGTGAGTGGTGCACAGATAAAGGGAAAAAACAATGTTATTCAGACGCATACAACATGACAAATATAAGCAATACAATATTTTGAATTTATTGTTAATTTAGGGATTTAAAAAAAAAAAACAACGTAAAAATAAAGATGAATTTGTATTTTTGGCTTCTATTTTTAATTGTGAGAAATTACCCTGAATTTTCTGAACTCTGATTGTGGTTGTGACAGTTTGCTAAGCATACAGGTGATCATTTTACTTTATTTGTTTTATCAAAATAGAATGCAAATGATTTTACTTGATAAACGTCCCATCTGGATACAATTTGTAAACAGACTAGTGGATAGTGGATCCATTTACTTACTGATAAATTTATATTCTAGGTTAACATATTGAGCTGTGTAGTATGCTGTCAGCGTATGATGTCATCTGTGGAATGTCATTGCAACACTATCTTTTTCAGTAAACTTAATATAGGATTGATAATGGATAATGACTCTCTTAGGACAAGCAGGGCTGTTTCCGGGTCAAGTAGCAGATGCCATGATGGATGCCGTGGTGGATATGGTAGGACAGACTCCAAAGTCTTCTCTCAAGCTGATCAGAATCGTCATCTTCCAGGAACCCATGGTCAATGAATTCCACAAAAGCATGCAGAATCGAGAATACACTATTAAACAACAGAAGGAGAGTACTTTGTACTCAAAACTCAAAAGTATGAATTGCATACATCAGAACATATAGAATACATATAGATACATGTAACTATTTGAGTTTGTCATTGCTAAACTGGCATGGTTAAGAAAGTAATTCTGTGATAAGGTGATCCACTCCACAACAAAGATATCAAGTAACTAAATTACTAAATATACATCTTTGTTCCATTTTTGTTTTTGCAGCGTATGTTAAATCATTCTTAACTGGAAATTGGGGGAAAGAAATTAAGCAGAGTGGCGGTAAAGACTTTGTCATTGAAGGCCTTATAGGAGATCCAGTATGGTTTTCTATTTGTGGCCCGACACAAGCAGCTGTGGACAAAACAAAGAAGTTCCTGGAAGAAATGTTCTCAGCAGAGCAAGCATTCCAGGTCATCACAGATACAGCGATACTTAGTTTTTCAGATAAAGACCAACAGCGAATCCAGGATATGCAAAGCAATTTAGATGTGTCCATAGGACTAGAATACAAAGCTCATAAAGGTTCAGGAAACCTCCAAGGAGAAGCTACACTTACAATAGAAGGTGTCACTCGGGATGTCCTTAAAGCCACTCAGGAAATCCAAGACATGGTCAGAAGATGCAAAGAGGAGGAGATAATGAAGAGAGACATGGACTATGTTGGCGAGCGTGCAGAATGGCAATATGAACAGGGTGGGCAATATATATGTTTTGATCAGCATACAAACTTTAAGTTGGAAAAGGCCTGTGGTGATGGAGCTGCAGACACCAGAATCTTCTTCCAAGGACAAGATTACCAGATCAAACTGCCTGAGGGTCCTGCAGTGAGCATCAGTGGTGGAAACCAAATAAAAATCAGACGCATTGACAAACTGAAAGGTATTTGGTGCATAGAATCATTCACTGAGGGAAAAATATATATATGTTATACCAATAAAATATTGTTGTGGTTTAACACGTCATATTGCATCATGACCAACAATGGTGTAAACATTTTGAAGATTTTATCTTCAGGATACTTTAATGTTTTTCTCCATCAGCAACTGAAAGCATTCCACAGAACTGGGATGCCATGGCACCTTCAGACTTGCTCAACAGATTCACATTGCAACCAGCAAGCTCAGAATACAGTGAAGTGTCGAAGCTCTTTAAGGCTACATGTCCTAACAACAACATTTTGAAGGTGTGTGTTGTTTTGTCATAGCAGTTTAGCTGAACTTCCCAACTTAAATGCCCCTCTCTCCCAAAATTATTTCTCACGTTTTCTAAGGAATTATTTAATTGTATGGGAAACTAGTTATAGGTACAACAACTAGTTAAAGGTACAATCTTTTTCAAGATATGCGTGAATAGCTCAAACACCTAAAAACTAACTTGCAATGTTACATCAAGTCGTTTTAATTTAATTATTTAAATTAAGCATTTAGTGTTATCCAATATAAATGTTCCAATAGTATAACATAAAGATAGTATAAAGAATATAATGTAGATATAATGTATATAAATAGTAAAGAGTATAAATATTATATAGAGATAAAACATCATATTAGATTCAGGACCTTCGTTGGATGTTAAACTTGTTTTCACTTTTGTTTTCTATGATAGGTTGAACGAATCCAGAATCCTGGCATGTGGAAGAACTACCAGAATAACAAAAATGTCATGGAGAAAAAAAATGGCCATCAAAACAATGAGAAAAGACTGTTTCATGGAACCGCCGAACAGACAATAAGTCACATTAATAAAAGTGGATTTAATCGCAGCTATGCAGGAAAAAATGGTAAGTTAAAAGGCAGGAAAAGGCAGTTTTTACAACAATTTCACAATCATTACAATATTCACTTAATATATATACACATTTGTGTGGGGGTGTGTTTGTGTACATATGCATTAACTAATGTTGATCCTTTCAGCTGCAGCATATGGAAATGGGACTTACTTTGCCCTTAATGCAAGCTATTCTTGTAGCAACACATACTCAGTTCCTAATGCTCAGGGACAGAAGCACATGTACCTTTGCAGAGTCCTTACAGGAGACTACACTAAAGGACAAGGAGGGATGATTGTCCCTCCTCTAAAAAGCAACACCACCTGTGATCTGTATGACACCGTTGTGGACAACCCTGCTGCTCCGACCATTTTTGTAGTATTCCGAGATGATCATGCTTACCCGGAATATTTAATAACTTTCACTTAGTAACTGTAAATTAATGTCTGAAAGTAAATTTAAGGGCTTAAATATATCAAATCAAATTAGGTAAAACGTTTCAAATGACTCTTTAGGCTCCCATAATACTTACTGTACCAGTATCTGTCATTTTAAAGGACATTAAAAAAAAACAGCTTTTGAATGCGTAACAGTGGTTAACTCTGGTTCTGACAGAGACCCACAGCACTGAAAATGTTGTATGTCTGCCTTATCTGACACGCTCATTTAATTCCAATGATCTCTCTAACCTGAAGAGCTGATGATTTGAATCATGTATGTTAAAAAGAAGACATACATACATATCGCGCAATGCTGCGAATCTCCTGGACTGGATAGGAGTTGTTGTGATACTGTCAATTTTTCTAAAATGAATCTTTAGTTGTAACATTATGTCTCATTAATTCAGGTGACCTGCCTACTAAATATGCAAAAAAGGTGGATTTGAGTACATTATAAAAACTTTAAATAAAGAGTTTCACACCTTTACATGTTTATTGTAATTTCTTGCAAGTAACACCCTTCTATATATACATATATACAACAGTTTAACCAGTTCAATAATTAACATATTATAATTAACATATAATTAACATATAGACTTGGTCGTACAACAAAAGATGGGGATTGATGTATTATAATAATAATATTAATTGTGTAATACATTTCAAATGTTTTTGATGATAGGAACAACAAAAATGTAAAAGTCATGATGCAGAGAAGATAAGCCAAATGTTAACTGTGTCTTAATGCCTATCCTTAAGTTATTTACAAATACAAAAATAAATCCAGTTATGGATCTATACTAGTCTCGATAAAAAGCTTTAGACTCACATCATGAGGGAAAAAATTGTAGAGATAAATGTAAAAAAAATGACAATCAACTATGTATAACCACATTAATAAAGACGATTAAATTAATAAAGTTGATTAGTTATTTTGTGACTACTAGTTGACATCAGTTTTGCAGGTCTGTTTTCTTTAGCCCAGGAAGAGAAAGTTCATACCTGTTTAATCAGAAAGACAAAAAGTTTTACATAAACATACCGTACACGTCTATACAATTAAACAAGTATAGAAAATTCTGTGTACAGTAAATTTATACCAAAAACGTCTCTCATTTATGATTTTTGTTGATCACACTGTATATCTATTTTGCTTTTTTGTTAATAAAAAGTATGAAATATAAAAACATAAGGACAATTTTCTGTTTTCCTTACCATTTTGAAGAACCTCTGAGCAGGTCTATTTCAGACAGATCTATCTGAACCTTTTGAAAGAAGAAATAAAAGTTTCATGTGTCATTCTCAGTCCAAATAATCCAGTAAATACCACGTAAATGCAACTGTATTGTGTATTTTGTGTATTTTTTTATTTGTTCAGCCTCTATTGTCAAATATATTTTTCAGGGTATTTATTTGTTGTATATTTCTTTCTTTACACATAATTGTGTATATATAAATTATCATTTAAACTTTTTAAACAACTATTTAGCCTATCCACTTACCATTCCAATCTCTTTTCTCTCTTTTTTGTGAAACACTTTATTGTTTTTTACTGCCACATCCAACTTCCTGCTACTTGCTTCCTCCAGTGACACAGAAAACTCAAACCTGAGATGAACGGGTTACACAGTGTTAAAACATAAATAACCGAAAGATGCCAATATCTAATATTTAAGGTAATAATAGGTCACAAAATACACTCACAGCTCATCGATGGTGGGGTTTACAGTCTTTCTTTTAACTTTTGTACGTTTGCGATGCTTCCAGGTTTGATCAGGCAGCAGATAAATGCGGACATAAGTATCAGAGCCGCTCTCACTACAGGAGAACAGATTCCTATAGAACCATAAACAGACAGAAGTTTATATTCTAATGGATCATTCTTTGAGCTACAGGAAACCTGCACTACAGGAAGAACATTTATCACCTGCAGGAGTTGACTATCACAATGAGCCGCTTCCTTAAACAGGCGTACCGCAACGTCAGATCGATCTCTCCGAAACTACCCTGATGATTCAGGATGGCCCTTTAATAAACACATTTACATAATCATATTACTTCAATTTGATTTCAATCTGTAGTTTTTGTGGGACAGCACATAAAATCTAATGCTTTAAAACACGATCCCTAAAAAACCAGCACCTGATTGTACTCACTCTGGATAAGGGACATTATCTGACAGATCAAAGCGAGAAGAAGCTATTGAGTTCTCTGACAGGAGACTGTGAGAATCATATCGACGCATTGGACCAGGCGTGGAGGGGTTCGATAGTCGCCCCTCAGTGGCCAAAAATGTATTTCGGCGATAGGGTGGATACTCTGCTTGGAGGTCGTCGGTGGAGCTGGCCGAAGCTAGCGTTTGGACGGGTACAGTCTGTGTTCTTGAGAGTGGAACAAGCGATACCGGTATTTTTTCTTTCTGGTCAACCTGTGGAGGCTGAGATGGAGTTGTAGCTGAAGTTGGAGGTTGGGTCTGAGGGTGAGTTTGAGAAGATGAGGTCTTTGCCTGAGTCTGAGGTGGTGGAGTAACAACCTTTGGCTCTGGTTTTTGCAGAGTAAGAATCTAATTGGCAGGAGACAGATGAGTAGCCGTTGTTAACCAATACACCAGAATAAAAACTAATACTAATATAACATCCCTAATATAAAAAAAATCTCTAGTATATGTCAATCATTGTAATAGTTATTTGTCTCTTGGTGGTGCGCTAGTATTTCTTCCTCCTTGAAAAGTTTTAGTTTTACATTGAAAAATATATTTAAAATGAGGTACAATCACACACATAGCCCAGCGTAGCCAACAGCCATTGTAGCCTAATGAAAGCAGTTTGATTCTACCTGGAGTGGGTCGCCTCATGGGGGCACAATCCCTGCTACTACACTTTTTTCACTTGACAGAATAGATCAATCATGGCTGACTGCAAATAGGGCATTTTTGCAACAGCATCGGTAACTGTAAAATTCTGCTAAAAATGGCAGAAAAATGACAGTGTTGTCACCCTGAGAACAGCTTTTATCTTGATCTGGCTAGCGGCTCCTGAGCGCTCAAGCTGGAAGCG
>JAZGTK010013171.1:0-14476 GCA_036877625.1 Ambastaia sidthimunki | reverse complement strand
GTGCGTGAGCGTGAGCGTGAGTGTGTGTGTGTGAGTGTGTGTGTGTTTGTGTGTGAGTGTGTGTTTGTGTGTGTGTGTGAGTGTGTGTGTGTGTGTGGAGGACAGCATATGCTGAGATGAAATCAGAAATAAAAAGTGGAAGTGCTGTGATCCAGAACACACATGCTCATCTTCACGCTGCTTCATCACAACTTTCTGAATCTAGCACAAGTGAGGAAACCTTCATGAACATCTGAACTGCAGAACACACCAGCTTCAGGGTGACACACTTTCTTCATACTGTATCTAGAGGAGAGAGAAAAGCCTTTCCACTGAACACATCTTTGGCTGATGTTTCACACTGTCCTCAGCAGCAGTACCACAGTACCCCCCCATTCCAACAAGCTGCCACAGAAACTCTCTGTGCGTACGTACGTTTGGAGAGATCTTGAGTGTCAGATGTTTCTCCTCTGTTAGTTCTGGATAGAGGAGCAGCAGTGATGTGTAAGGGCTGTTTCACTGGCATTGGATGTTTAGATGGCGTCACAGAACGTCTCAGGAAGTCAACGTGAAATGCCATTTCTGAACAGGATATTCAACAAGATGAAATGTAGGGTGGGATTTATCTGCTTGGATTTGATTGGACGGTGAACTGTGGAATTCATGACATCAGCCCGAGAGGAAAATTAGAGGCGGCGCGAGTCATTATGTTTTGATAAAAGATTACGATGACAAATATTTTTGATTTTTTTTACTTGGAATAACGTGCGCAATTTATAGCGCACAATAAAACCGGGACCGTATATAAAGAAAGTAATTAGGGTCCATTTTGATTTTAAAGCTGTATTTAGGCTTTCCAATATCCTGGGATATATATACAGCACAGTATGAGTTTGTCATAACTGACCAGACATAATCTCACAGTCATGAAGAAATTCTAGATTTTTAAAGGGGAGATGAAAGATATCATAAAAATGTCCAGATTTTTCTGATCAAAGATTTTGCAATATGACATAATCTGATGTAAAGATTTTGAAATATACAGTTTATAAGTTAAATCGGTGGGTTTGGTGTGAGGGGACTGAAGGGAATCCACCTCAAATTTAATGTTCTCTGAAAAATTATGTTTCCCCTTTAAAGAATGTATTCTTTGAAAAGATTTGTGGACTGAGGGAGCCATATGACAACTTTTTAAAGTCACTGTTGATGACATGAAACATTTTATTGATCAAGTCTTCATCCTCAAATGACTTTGAAGTTGTGTATTAACAATGTGCAATGTGCCATTCATCCGTACAGTACACACGTGTGTATCATTGTAATTAATGCATTAAACTTTACTCAGTTTATTATTTCCAATTCATCATCTTTTTATAAACTTGATGTTGTTCAAATGTATTGATTATTTTTTAAAGAAGCAAAAAATGACGGTCAACAATCATAAATCAAATTACACAAAATTTGACAAATTGGGCTTTTTCCTGTATTTAATCTGGTTCTCTGATCCTACACTCTTAAAAATAAAGATTCCTTAAAGGCTCTTCAGAACAATGCCATAGAATAACCAAAGATCCATTCAGTCAAAGGTTTTTAAAAGAACTATTTCTTTCTTACCTTTGTCCACTATAAATTACTTTTGTAAAGCAGAAAGATTCTATGGATGATACCAGTTTTGTATGGATCCAAACAGCCAAAAATGGTTCTTCTATGGCATTGTGAAGCATCTTCATTTTTTAAGAGTGTAATTAATTCTTTTCATATAGGAAACCTGCTATACATACTGTAAGATTATCCCTGATATCAGCCCACCAGCCCCTCAAATGTCTGACTGCTGTTCTTTATAATGGAATTATAGGATAAACTGTTTTTTTCTTTTCTTCTATTGCTTACCATATTCCTCCCTACAGTATAAAAGCTGATTGTATTTGAATATCCAGTGTGGTTGCTTAGCAACAACATCATTGCCAGGAAATGCTTTTAAAAGCTTATTGCAGCATCTGGTGGGATGCATTCTGTAGGTAAATCATAATCACATCAGTGTAACGTAAATTAAATGTTAGTTAATGTGAGGACCCTGTTTCTGTGAGCCCGGCTTTCTGTCCTCAGCAACAGACAAAACTGAAAGACGCCCGTATTGTGAGTAAACTGAGATTGAGCAGGACAAATGAAATCAGTATAAGGTCAATATGTCTGAAATGTGTATGTCAGATTTGAACAGCTATTCAATATAAATACAAAATGTTTTGAAGGGAATGCCCATATAATTATCATTTTTATATTATATAATCATGACAAGTGCAACACTGAGGCTTTTTAAATAGCCATTTATCTGAATTCTGCCAAAACCTCTTTTCAGGTTTCCTTCTTTAAAATCTTTCTCTTGCTGTTAAAGATGAAGTTTGTTTTTCTTCTCCACACGCATGAGTCTGAGCTGATGAGTCATCAATAAGTGTTTCTGTCATATATATATATATATATATACACACAGTTAATATCCACAAAACATGTTTTGATTTCATGGTTTGGGCTTCAGTCTGTTTAATTCTGACTCAGATTGACCTCAAGCCTCATGTTCTGTATTTGAACACAAAAGTCTCACCTGATCAAAGTGACTGAATGTTAGAATTCAGATCTCTAAAGTCAGCAGATAGTTCTCCAGCCCAGAAGATCTCATGACATTTCTTATGTTGGCTTTTGAGGGACAGTCCATCTAAAGTTTAAACCATTTCAGAAAGCATCACGCATTGACTAGTCCTGAGTTATGAAAGACATTGTGACTGTTTATTTGAGCAAGAAAGCTGTTCTGAGCACAGACAGATTGTATTATGGACTTTGAAACAGTATCATCACTGTAGAGTATTAATATGGTAGGTCTCTCTCTCTCTCATTGACCATGTGTTCATGTATATAATCTAAAGATGTAAATAGTCTCTATTTTTTGACTCATCATTAGCAGAACACAGTTCCTCAGGATTTGAGGAAGACTTTTGAAAACTCTGTGTTTCTCTTTCTCGTCTCTTAAAGAGTGACTCATTAAAATATGTTCAGGTTATATGAAAAGATACAGAAATTTTGCATTGTGAAGTTTTCATGACTATGAAACATTTAACTACCTGATTGTTTGTGATGAAATGCATACACACATTGTGATGTTGTACTACAGTAAAGACAGTACAACAAACATTACCACAATGTAGAAACATGTTGTCAAGCAGAATTTCTTTTCATATTTTCTTCTGCATATTGAATTGAATTGAATCTTGACATGTTTTGGACAGATTGATGCGTATTTTTTCTCTCTACAGTATCTGCTGTATGTTCAGAATCACAGTTCCCACAGTCAGCTGACAGCTCATCTTTCTGCATCTTATGAAGTACAATTCTGCTGATATTGGCTCTGTCACGTTTAGCTCTGTTCCGTTTTCATTTGTTTACGTGTTTATTTGTACTGAATATTTTTATTTTCTTCTGTTTCTATATGTTGACGCTGTGTAGTTCAGCTGTGGAGAGCTAGCTGATTGGCCATCAGGTCTGGGTCAAAGGTCGTGGCAAAAGCTTAACTGTTTGTGTAAGCAGTGCACCATTCGCTACACAGGCACTCTTTACCAATAAACATGGACATTTTGCCTTTAGAACTCTGCCTGTGTGTCTCTGTGCACTGTCATTACTTTCATTAAAGCTGCTTTAAGTGATTTTTTTCAGTACTGATTAAAGATGTTGCTGTTACCTGACAGATGTCTCTGAAAAAGGTGTTCTGAGAAATCACACTTCTCTGCTTTTGTAAACAGCAAAATAAAATGGGGGAGTGGCCAATCTCTTTCTGTAGCCAATGAGAAATCATGTCAATCAGAAATGCTGAATGATTTTTGAATGTTTATAAGAATAACAAAAAAGTAGAACCAGCATCTTCGAACTGATTTATTATTTTCCCAATTATTATTTCAACTTATGCAGTTTCTGGACGTGTATGATTATAAACAGTGTTTAGAAGTGTCTTTACTTCAGAAACTTGTGGCAGCCCAACACAGTTCTAACATAATCATACATTTCACTCTAATTGACTCACCAAATTATTCATTATTCTAAACAGAACATCAATGGTAAGAACATCAATGTTAATGGGTACACAACCCATACATGTGTACCCATTACACATACAGGCTGTGTTTTCTTTAACTTTGCTTGGTTTTGTTCATGTTTTTAAGGAAGAAGGCATCACAACCTTGTTGCCATCCATAATTTTTTACTATTATTATTTAGCAAATATTGTTACCTTGTTGAGAACAACTAGTTAAAGTGTTTGGTTTGTGTCTGACTTCTAATTACACATTCATTGTGTTTATTCATAACACAAGTTTGCTTGTAGGGGTTAGTCCCGTTTTTTTTCTACATCACCTACTCCACATACTTCCTGCATAGCCTGTTCTCGCTGCGGTGTTGCTATAGCAACTGTGAGATGTGGGAAACCCTCTGTTCTTCAGAGGGGGAGTGAAGGGGGGGCTTGCTGGAAATGAAGTGTTTGAGTGATTATCACATCTGTGTATCACATCATGCCGTCAGTACTGACTGATGTCCAGTTGTTTTGACTTCAGGTTTGTGTTGGTTTATAGTATTTACTGGGTGACTGCATGATGCTTAAGGACAGATTAACTGGTCAGCACTAGTTTATAAAGGTTTGTACTGGGAAAGATCTCTCGTTTGCAGCTGTATAATGCTGACTTGTTATATTTTACCTTTTTTGACCTACACGGCTATTGTGTTTTTTACTTGTTTTTACACAGTGTGGAGCTGTGCTGATGTTGTAATAGTTACACCAGATTGTTATAGTTTATTTTGGCTAGTTATCCTGGTTATCGCCCGTTGTTCCTAATCAGATTCAAGAGCCGAGCATCTTTGAGCGATCAACGTCTGCATCAGTAGAGGCCTCTGTTTCCATGACAACCACAGGCTGAAAATAGCCCTCTCTCTCATTCTCTCTAACATGCATGTATTTATTGTCTCTGAAGACATGCCAGTGTTTCTCTTCCTGCAGTCTGTCTCTCCTCTGAGCTCCTCATCACTGCTCCCCTCCCCTCCCCTCTCTGCGGTTCCCTTCTCCATCTCAGCAGATATATACTGGCTCAGTTGCCATGGAAACCTCTAGAAACTATGGTGATGGTCTTACAGCATCATCTCAGCAGTGGTGAAACAGCTACATGCAATGATTTATGCAAATGAATACAGTAAATTGGTCGAGTCAAACTAAGATGTTTTGTTTAGTCTGAGTATTTTGGTCTGTGCATGTGGGGATGCATTTTCTCTGCAGAAATGTTGTGCTTTTGCTGCAGTCTTCAGAGAACACAGTTTCTGTTGTTTATAAAGCAGAACAAGTTAAATGTGTTAAAATATTGCTCATGATCTTAAAATTCACTTTTCTTAACGTTGCATTATGACACGTCTGGACTAAAGCTGGACTAAAGCTGGTTTACTGTAAACAGAGTAATCAATCACTTATTCTAAACAAAAGTAATAATAATTTAAAATCTCATTTAAATCTGTGTTTTGTGCACATACCTGTCAGTGTTGCACAGCGTCACTGTAGTTTAAAAAACACTCTGAAGCTGAATGCAGTCAAACAAGCCTTTATTCAAATCCATCAACAGCTACAAAACCAGATTAAGAGTTAAACACACATGACCCGCATCAGAATGAATGCAGACTGTATTCTGGCAAACACAAATGACTGTAAAACACGTTTACTGTTGTAGGTTGATGTCATTTCCTCTGTTTCATGGCTGTTGTCAGAAAGCAGTTTCTATTCGTTCTAGTCTTTCTTCTCAATGGGTGCAGCTGAGTTCAACAGAGAGAGAGAGAGATTTATAAAAATAGCTCTGATATCCTCTGGCCTTATTCAACACAGTCATCAAAACACGCATCAGATCTCAGGCATCAGATCTCAGGCATCAGATCTCAGGCATCAGATCTCAGTCTGTAATGGCACTAACAAGAAACTAACATGTTTGTGAACATTTATGTTGCTAGCTGAGGAACTGTGGGGTACCGTGTTAATACCACAATATATGAATCTGGTATTTTCAGTACTATAGTAGAACAAAAATACTACTAACCACAAAAATCATTTAACCAACTCTCTTGTTACCTAGAGAATAAACATTGAAAAGACTTTCTGATACAAGACACTCAAAAACATTCCCAGATATTTACAGTTTTTTAAAGCTGAAACAAGTATGAACATGATGTGAAGAGACTACTGAGATCTGAATGTTTAATTGATGATTTTTAGGCCCACATTAAATATAAGCAGAAAACATGCATAATATTCAGTGTAATATGAGCAGTATTATGAGCAATTTGTAATTGTGAATTTTGTGTGCAGGCAGTTACATATAATTAATAACATGAAAGCTGATTTGCAAAAGATGACTAAAGATGTGAGTTTGCAGTGCATTAATGCTGATTCATAATCTGTGTTTGTGACAGACATGATACACAAAATTATACAGAGACCTTCATCATTTTGCCAAATGGTGACACAAGCAGCTATAAAACATGACGCAGCAGTTTAATTAAGGAAACATGCAGTTTTTATCTGCCCTCTACTGTAACGTTACAGTACTGCACTTACACACGTTTTTTATCTAAATGGGGACATAACGTTCACTTTACTGTTTTTATACACAACCCACACTCTAACAGAACACTTTCTCCATTTTTACAATAAAAACTTTACTATATTTTTAGTTTTTACAAACGAGGACGTCTCCATAAGGTTTTGCTCAGATTTGTCAGGGATTTGACTTTTGGGTGTAAATTTGTTCCCAATATTCGGTGAACACACACACACGTTACCTCTGATTTCCAGTTTGCACTCCACCTCATCTTCTCCGAGTTCATTCACAGCTTTGCAGGAGTATTTTCCGCTGTCGAAGGTGCTCGGCTTGCGGATGTTCAGAGTTAAAACGCCCTGATTATTCTGCATCAGGAATTTGGGGTCGTCACCGATGATCATCTTGTTCTTCATCCAGATGATTTTTGGCTGCACAGAAAATCAAACGGATGACGTTATAAAACAAAACTGTTTTCTCAGAAGATTCATGAATATTGATTACCAACTTGAATTTGGTTATCTGACGAATATTAAATATGAGGGAAGTGAAATAGGTATTCAAGACAAAATAAAGACAGCTAGTAAATAATTAGTGAATGTTACACAATAGTTATTAAAGTTTAATGAACGATTACAAAGATTTCTTTGCATCTGTGGAATAACACACACTAATAAATCGCTCACAACAAGACACAATAAAACAGTTTTTATTACAAATGGGCTTTATTTGGTTTTCTGTCAACTTAAGTCATCAGGAGCTATGACAACATACACAGCACAATCTCTCTTTAAAGCACAGACTTTAGGCACTTATTAAATACAGTACATGCATCAGCTGTGGTTGTATGACCTTTGACCTCTTACCTTTGGGAAGCCCCTGACTGCGCAGCTGATGGCTGTGCTGTAGCCAATAGTGACAGATCTGTCAACCAGGGGTGCAGTGAACTTGGGGGCAGTGGCCATGTCCTTCTCCTTGTAGGGAGGAGGTTTGAAATCCAGACCTGACAGAGATCAACAAACAACATTCAAATGACATCAGTTAAACATAATCATTAGTGTGCTAACAGTACTAACAGTCAACACGCCTACCAATAACTTCTTTTAATGCTTCTGTTCAGACGTTGTTGCCCTTTGGCTGATAACCTAGTTAATTTAGTTAACAACTCCTCTGCATTTATGCAATATAGCATGAGAGGCTGATATTTTATGAATGATGAATATTAATTTTATTAGTTACTGACAAATTTACAACAAAAATACTAACTAAGACACATTAACTAGAACATCTGCTAGAAGATATACTTGATATATCTGATGGTTATTTGATATGTTTTGTAGAACTTCTCATAATAACCTTCATTGTTTTCCTCACTGCTGTATTAAACTTTAGAAAAAAGCGACTGCTAAATGCCTACATGTAAATCGATTTCCTGACAGGTTAAACATCGGCTTTGTACAGATAAACAGTCAGAACTTAGAACTGTCTGTTTAATCATTTTAAAGTGAAATGAAACATTCGTGCAGTTTGTCACTGACCGGATTTAGCGATGATGGCCGTGTTTTTGCTCATACACGGATCTTCACTGAGGCCGCACAGATTCTCACTGTAGACACGGAACATGTATTCATTTCCAATCACCAGATCAGAGACCGTACAGTTAGAGCGTCGATTGTGTTCATACACTGTGAACCAGTCCTGCGGGATTAAAACATTTCACTCAGATTAAAACTGGGTTAAACGGAGGGTGAGTAAATAAAGTCATTTTTGACGGAAATGGTTTGGGTGGATAAACAGAAACCAAATCTCTCACCTTGGTTTTTTTGTCCGCTTTCTGGATTGTGTATCCAGTGATGTCGGTGTTCCCATCGTCTTTGGGAGGTTTCCACTCCAGAGCTGCGTTGAAGCCCCAGACATCGGTCACGTGAACCTGAGATGGAGGTCCAGGTTTATCTGTGGAGAGAGATGAACTGAACTGAGGGTGGAGATCAGCAGTTATCAACTGATCAGTCATCTTTCATTGTAATCATGAAACTTAAATACAGTGATATGAAGAATAAATGTAATAAATGTTATGCAAATGAAATGTTGTATTGTGATTTTATTATGCTGGATCTTCTCTAATAGTTTGCTTTGGGTTTGCTTTGCTGTCGGTCTCATTTCTGAATTATTCAGTTAAAATCTGAGGGGAATCTGTTGTGTCTTACCGACAATGCGGATGTCGATGGTAGCCGAGTCCTCCATGTTTTCAATCTTCAGGATGAGTGTGTATTTTCCAGAGTGATCTCTCTCTGCAGAGCGGATGAACAGGATGGAGTCCACATTTGAGTTCCTGACCCCCACTTTCTTTTCATCCACGGGTTGCCCATCCTTTATCCACTGAGCCACAGGACGAGGTTTTCCCTGTACACACACACACACACACACAACAGAGGGACAAATAGATACACACACAAAACACATACAACAAACCCAGACACAAACACACAGACACAGACACACACACAACGTCCACACAATGTTCTTTAACACATATAGTTTTTATAAACAATAAGGAACTGTAACAATAAGACTGTACATTAAACAATCAGCAGTCAGGACCAGATGAGTTTTATTCAGGTATATCAAACACACCAAAGTCCTGTTAGGTAAAACTTTACACTTTTGGTCATTTCTGCAGAGCCCCGGGCAGCTATTTCACTCCTACAAGACCAAGTCTTATCTACTTGAATATACTTACAGATATCTCCACACACTGACTAAAATCACAATAAAATAATATATTTCTGACCATATATTAAACCTGAAATCAATCGTACCATTAATTCTGTTGTTAATAGTGATTGATGATTGACTCTTTCTAATAGTGGGCGGGACTTAATTTACTAGAGCGACCATATTGAGCGTTTCACTTTTCCTCATTCACAGTAACAGAACTGTGGCATCTTGTTAATTCTGTAATCTTTGAAGACTCACCTGGAAGGGGATGACCAGGTTGAGCTTATCTCCAACTTTTCGAATGTATTTGGTTCTGAGTTCACGAGGCAGACGGATCTTGGGATGTTCTGAGAAGATCAGAGAGCATCACAATGAATGAGGAAACACATGCTGGAGATGAGGTTCACGATTCTTGAACTCTGTTTACCCATGATCTCTCTCACGGTGACCGGCTGGCCGAGCACCGCAGGGGGACTGCGGCCTGCGATGTTTACCGCGACCACACGGAAGTTGACCTTCTCTCCGGTGGGCAGGTTTCTCACCACGTAGCTCTGACGCTCGATCAGATCTGTGTTAGCAGCGTGCCACTCGCTCTCTGACGGACCAAACACGATGATTAGAACTTTATGATCCTTGTCATGTGACTTTAAATAACTTCAGTAGCAAAACACTGTTTTGCAGTTGAGATCATGTGTGTTAATCGGTTCAAACCGTGTTTCATTTTCCATGTGTTAAAATGTTTAATGAAAATATAGTGTTTTCGAATCAATATAGAGGTGTGTATAAAAAACATTCCGTAACAGTGTTAAAATTTTTTTACTTTGTTTAACTTCTTGAGATAAAACATACTTGGCAACTACAGTTCCACTGGACAAAAATCCACCGGACAAAAAAAATGAACAAAACAATAAAACATGAGAAAACATATACATTTTCTGAATGTTTTAAAAATATAATTTGGTTTACTTTGACTGTCTTAAAGCAACTTTTTCCCAGTGCTCATTGGTGAAACTGTACTATTGCTGAATTACTATTTGAAAATGAAATCATGCAGAGTTGAGAAGACTCACCTCCCTCCTTACAGAACTCAACCATGTACCCGTCCAGACCTCCAGCTCCAATCTTCTCAGGAGCCAACCACTTCAGAGAGCACGTGGTGTCTGTGACATCATCAACAGTCAGCTTGGTGGGCTCACTGGTGGGCGCTGGGAGAAGAAGATGGAAGGATAACGTTGAAGAGACCGAGCAGGAGACTTTAATAAGACAAGATAGAAGAACAGCGACACTTTCTTACCGATTGGCATGAATGATTTGGAGTTCAGACTGGGAGCTGAAATTCCGATGCCGTTAACGGCGTAAACTCTCATCTCATACAGAACGCCTTCAATCATGCGCTTGGCTTCGTAGGTTGTGCCCTCATACACATCAAAATTAAGCTTTGTCCATCTAGAAGAACCTTTCTTCTTCCTCTCCATCAGATAGCCTAAGAAACACAAGCAGATGACATAAGAACAGACTCCTGTTATGATAACACAGTGGCCTCCTGAAATGTGTCTTCAGTTATAGAAGTTATAAAAAGTAACAATAGTTTGACACCTGAGTGCTGAGTGCAACAGACATTAACAAGTGTGTGAGTGTGTGTTGTGGAGGTAACAGGTGCTATGTTACCTCTAAAAGGTGTGCTTTACCCTTTAAAGGTGCCCCTCCATCAAACTTTGGAGGCTCCCATATAATCGTGGCACAGTCTTCTCCAACCCCGGTGCACTTCACATTTTCTGGAGGATCAGGAACATCTGGACAGGAGAAACATCACGAGAAACATCAAGAACATCTACAATGAATCCATCTTTCCTCTATAGTCACTCTCGCTGTGTTCCAGAGGGACAGATCAGTGCTGGAGACACACCTACGATTTTAATGAAGAGTTTGGCTTTGTCTTCTCCTGCAGGGTTGGTGACTGTTATGCTATAGTTTCCCTCATCTTCTCGTTCTGCTCCCTCGATGATGAAGCAGCTCAGATCCTTCTTGTTCTCAACACGCACACGACCTTGTGCTTCTGTCACTGGCTGGAACGCAAACACAAGAACTTTCAGAAGTTTTTCTGCTGTTTGTGAGAAGCTGTGTGCAGGGCTCTTGACTTCAACAGTGAGTCAAATTCAATCTCATGCTGAAAACAGTGAGACAACTAATCCTGCATAACTAAGATCCAAACCAGATTCAAACTAGCGTCAGCTGCTGTTACGGTATGTTATCAGTTATAGCAATTATTCATGGCCTTCAGAAAATGTTACACAGCACATGAGTGCAGAGTTACCGTTTCTCCTTTCATCCAGGTGACGATGGGTGCAGGTTCTCCTGTGATCTCCACATCCAGACGCAGCTTGTTTCCAGCCACAACAATGATGGTGTTCTGAGATACCATGCTACCTGTTGTATCCAGGTGGATCTTTGGAGGATCTTCAAGAAGAAATCAAGAGAGATTAGAGCGCAACCTGGTCTCACATAATTCATTTTCGTATATGAATATTTAATCACCTAATTCATATTCATGAGCAACAAAGGTTTACATTTACATTTATTCATTTGGCAGGAGCTTAAAAGCCACTTACGGTGAATTCAAGGTATGCTTTTATATCAGTACTTGTGTTCCCTGGGATCGAACCCACAACCTTTGCGCTGCTAACGCAACGCTCTACCAGTTGAGCTAAAGGAACACCTGTAGTTTACTCACTACATGCCACAAAACTATGTTTTTAATTCTTCAACGGCAAGTGCATTGTTGTGAAAATGTTGTTGATTTGTCTTCGTAAAAGTAACATCATACGATTTGGCCTAGTTAATTTTTTTTATATGTTTATAATTATGAGTTTGATGTGTTACTTGATGTGTTAAAGGGGATTAATACAGTAATTAATCATAGAAACAAAACCTACCTTGTCTTGGAACGTAGTCGATCTTGATTTCTGAATAAAAACAGAACAGCGATTATGAACAAACATTCCACTATTATAACAATTTAACAATCGCTGTGGTTTGTACAGCATCAGCAGCTGAAATGGTTTTGGACTGTTTCCTGTATGATAAAATTAAGTATTTAATCTCACCCAGGAAGTTGAGTTTAGCGGAGATGGAAAGCGCATAGCCCT
Organism: Ambastaia sidthimunki; assembly: GCA_036877625.1. Taxonomy (NCBI): domain Eukaryota; kingdom Metazoa; phylum Chordata; class Actinopteri; order Cypriniformes; family Botiidae; genus Ambastaia; species Ambastaia sidthimunki. The sequence goes on along the minus strand of JAZGTK010013171.1, from coordinate 2,028 downwards.
CTGGCACAAACGTGTAGTCGCCAGCATCTTCTGGTTTTACATCATCAATGGTCAAACGATGAATCCTGGAATTAATGGAGAAACATGGAATATCAAACACGGGCAACTGTAGTTTATAACTAATCGAGAGAACGTAATCTGTGTGCCAACCTGCCAATGTGAGAGATCTTGATGCGATCGCTGGGTGTAACCTCCACACCATCTTTGAACCATTTACCTGTGACCTTCTCATCAGACACTTCACACTTAAACATAGCTTGCTCTGCTGACTTCACCGTGAGATCAGCGATACTCTGCAGCACCTCCAGTTCTTTCTCTGTTGAATTAAGAGACAGAGAAGATAAATGTTTGTGTTTGAATACAACTGTGCTTGTGCTGGAATGAAGATTTTACCTTCAACTATAAGTTCTCCTTTCGAGTGGCCTCCATTCGTGTAGACAAAGAACATCCCGTTGTCCTCCAGCTGGGCCTCATTAATGATGAGACAGTGACGTTTGCCGTCCTTTTTGAAGCGATACTTGCCACTTTTATCCTCGCGTGAGAGTTCAATGTCCTCAAACATCCTGCAGTTACACATTATCACATAATCATTCACATGAACGACCAGCAGTGCCATGTAGAACTATATTTAGTGATGTGTGTGTGTGTGTGTGTGCGTGCGTGTGTGTGTGCGTGCGGTGTGTGTACCAGATGACATGTGCTCCCTCTTCAGACACTTCGATCTCAAACTCGACTCTCTCTCCAACCACAACATGATAATCATCCAGCAGTTTGGTGATGGTAATCGGAGGCTCTGCAGGACAATATCACACTGTCTCATTAGCACAGTGCTAAACATTTTACCAGATAAAGAACCCATTACCTTATTTAGGTTCTTTACACACACACACACATATGATATATAATGATTTAAGATTCTTACACCGTCTCACTCAAACGAATGTAATGACAAAACAATAATTGATTGAGAGGCACCTTTAACAAAGACCTCAGTGAAACATTTATCATTGTTGACCACACACTCGTACGCTGCATCATCTGCCAGACTGCACTTATTAATGGTGAGGGTTCGAATGTTGCCATTGGACTCCATAATGTATCTGTCAAACAAAGAGTTAAATCAGTCACAAAATCAAAGCAGCTCAACCTGAAATCCCTAAAGTTTAACATTTTACGTTTTGAGCTTTGTCCCACTCAGTTTAGCACTGTGTAAATTTAAACATTGAAATGTTGAAATTTCCTGCTGGCAAGGAATCAAACCTGCAACCTTTTGGCGTTACCTCTAGCTCTCTAACCATTAATCCATGACTGCCCTAACTGGATGTGTTTTGTGTGTGTTTGTTTGTGGATGTTCTCACTTGGCAGATGGTTTGATTTCCTGGCCGTTCTTCAGCCATTTGGCCTCAGCAGTTGGGTCGGCCAGCTCCACGGTCAGCACTATTTTCTTTCCCTTGTTTACAGAGTAGGCAGACTCCAGACGCTTGAGGAATTCTGCAGAAATGGCCACACAGATGCTCCATCACAAACAGAAACAGAGACTGTTACATGTTTTCACGTCTCTCGTGTTTTCGTACCATCGCTGATTTTGGGCTCCACGACCTTCATCTTCTTGAGTCGTTTCAGCATTCCACGCAGGTCAGTGATGCCGTACTTAAACGCGATCTTCTCATACTCGCTGGGATGAGCGCTCTTCAGCAGTTCCCAAACATCCACCTCTGGCTCCGCTTCTGGCTTCTTTTTTCTAGAACAGAACAGTGACATCACAAATAGAATCGGTAGAATTTTCTCTGACCACAAAAATCTCCTCTAAACATGTGAGCTTCTAGAAAGATGAAGTTGTATTGGATAGAACCAGCTAACAATTTTAGGTTGTAAGAATGTTTCCCTAATTTGCAATGTATCTCTAATGTTACTGCAAGTATGTTTTTTTGAGAACTTTTAGAGAATGTAAGCCTACGTTCTGAGAACATTCCTGGGGACCGTTAGCTGGGGAGTGACTGCTTACTTTTTAGCAGCTTTGAGAAGAGC